>JAOANR010000001.1:42675866-42890611 GCA_030278955.1 Hygrophila difformis | reverse complement strand
ACTTATATTTTATTATGTAATGTATTTTAAATTTGTTTTGATAAACAGTGACACTCATGTGTCGGTAAAGGTGTGTGGAAGCCCAAACCACACAAACTACTATTTTAAATTTTTGTTGTGATTAGTTTTTATGGTCTAATCCATAATTTTATAAAAAAAAAATTAACTATAATTACGTTTGATTATCTGTTAATTTTTTAAATATTATTTTAATCCATAATATTTTATCCAATTTTTTTTTTCATAATGATTATGAAAAAACTTTAGTAGTTAGTATTTTCATTTAATTTAATTAAAATTTTATTATTATAAACTTTAAAATCAAATTTATACTCCGATACCAAGTCTTTTAGGGGTATACTTCTTATATTCTTTTACAGTACAAATTATTTAAAAAAAATTGTATAACAATTTACTCCAAATTTCATATACATTTTTATTTTATACTGAAATAGATGAGGATAATTAAACTATGATGTGTTTTAGTCTTTTTTTTCTTTTCTTTTATTTTCTTCTTTAAAACGAAAAAAATATGTATAGTTTGTTTAGAATGGTATAAAAATTTTTAGGTTATTAGTCATTTTACATTAATCAATATATTTAGGGTCAATTTAATGTTTACATCATATTTTCAATGAAATATTTTTATTTAAAATATAATTATTATATTTTATATTGATATATGATACATATATTTTTTTAGGCATAAATCTGTAAACTAATTAAATTTATTTAATAATATTATAGTATTAATATTTTTTAAAATATTATATATACAATCAAATAATTTATATATATATATTTGTATTCAATTATATCTTTTTAAAATATATGAAGATTTTCTAAAGATTTTGTTATATTAATAGATAGATTTATTTTCTAAATATAGATATTGATGATGTGTCCGATGGCGTGGAATTAGTCAGCATATTACGTGTAAACTTAAGAGCCGTTGATCTAAAAACGAGCGTATAATGACTGATTAACCCTTTAAAATTAAGAATGATGAATTAAATTTAATAAGGACAAAAGAGTCTGCACATGCCAAAAAGTATTCAGGATTTATTATATAGATAATAAGATATGAACAAAAATAAACGAAATTAAAGTTAAATGTAATTATTGTCTTCAATTGTAACATTCTTTATTTGCTCATCCAAAAAATTGTAACATTCTTTATTTCCTTTCTCTTGCAATTGCTCTTTAAGTATATCTCTAGACCACATCAACTGCGTCGTGCCATCCCCTGTTGCGGAAAGCAATTGCACATCATTGGGATGTTGCCGATTTCACTAGGAATCTCTTCAAGCTAGAATGTATCGATGATCAACTGTCGGAACACAGGGAAATGTTCCCACGAGGAAGCATTCCACTCAATAAGCTAATAAGGTCAATGCATCCCAAGTGATGCAATGAGTCGCGGCTATCTACCAGACGTCCTGAAAATAAATGTCCAGCTCGTCAACAATTGATTTTCCGATAAGTGAACCCTCGGACTTTGCCCGGTTACTACTGTACAATGTATACATGTAATACTTAAAATAGTTTAAGGAGCTTGAAAAATATAATCGATTAATAAAATTGAACAATTTTATTTGTTAAATTCAATATTTTTATTAACATTTTCACATTCCCGCCCAAGGTGGGTGCCCACTAACGGCCATTCCTGGCTCGGCTCCGATAATGCAATTCCGGGAGGAGTCGTGGGCACTGGATCCCTTCGGACCTGGAGAACGTGTGACGCTGGGTCGGAGTTTGGTGAACCAGGGAAAAATATAAAAAAAAAAAAAAAAAAAGAAACGCTTGATTCAAAGAAAGGACGTTGAATAATAAAGTATATAAATCAGAGTCTTGGTGAGTTTGGTTGAAAACCAGAGCTTAGAGGTAGCTCGGAGATTGAAGTAAGAAGAAATTGCATAAGAGAAAGAAAGAAAAAGAAAAATAGAACACAAAGATAATAGATGAACTACAAAATCCTTGGCTAGAGATAGTAGTACCCACCCCTGTTTCCTATATATATAAATATCTTATCCCTTTTCCTGCTTAGCTCATTGATTCCCTTGTTCATGTGGTATCGTATAAATATACTAATGATCAACGCGCTGACTGCAGATGGACACAAGCGAAAGCTTAGATTTCCTCATTTACTATAGTGTGATGCGTTCTTTTCTATTTTTGTCCTAGAGAACTTTCATGGATAGAGGAGATGGCCCAAGGTCTCTTCTTTTTAGACCTAAGATAAAGACATGTATCTCTTTCTTTCCGTACCTCAGAAAGAGAAAGAAGATTTGTCTTGAAAGAAACTTCATAAAGAATTGAACACGATGTAATTGCCCTAAAATATTCGATATATGATTTACAAGTGAAATCTTGCCCAACCCCAACGAGATATATAAAGAAAGAACAGAAAACCTAATTGAGAATCGATAGAACACACCAACGACCAGACTTGCTACGCTAGCAGGTCTTGTGGGCAAAGCAATGCACAGATTCTTCTGGATATGGGCTATTCGGGAAAGGGTAGTCTTATGAGGTAAGAAAAGTTTTTGATTCCTCTATTACCTATATAGAATAGGGAAGTTCAAAAAGATGTAAAGATTCGAGCTTCTGGTCATAAGAGTGCTCTCTGGAACCGAGATTTCTGTGGATTTCACAGATCAGATAATAGTAAGGCATCGGCCTAGAGAATAGGAGTTGGAAGAGATGCTATCGGTCTGGAATACCTCTTTATATGATTTTTTAATTATTTTTCAAAAAAATATGATTTTTTACATTCCCCATTGGGCTGGGTAATACTAATAATAATCTATATCTATCTATATTTATATAATACTCCCTCCGTTTTCAAAAAATTGAAACGGACCCATAATGCACGCAGTCCAATGCAAATTTTAAACCATTAATAATTCAATTTCGATACAAGTAGAAATTCTAAAAGTTTAATATTTAAAAACTACTCAACGAGACGAATCTAACAACATCCTACTTGGCTATATTTCAACTTATATAACTATAATTAAACTTTAAGTCAAAGTGCGTGTGTGAATAGTGTCAAATTTCCAAACGTTTCAACTATTCGAAAACGGAGGGAGTATATAAAAACAATATCCCTTATGAACAGTAACCTACTCTGATTAACAGTAATCTATCAATTCTCTCTCACAAAATCTACTTATGAACAGTGGCCTACCTATTTCATCTTTATTCACTTTCTGCACGCATTCCAATATACTATTTTATACATTTTTAATGCTTAATAACTCAAAATGTGTACAAGTAAAAATTCTAAAAGTGTGATATTTTAAAACTACAAGATGAGACGAATCCAATGAGATCCCACTTGACTATATTTTCTCTTCTATACATGTTATATAAACATGAGCCAAAATTGGATAATAAACAGTAACAAAGATCAGTCATGCTTTACTATAAAAAAAAATAGACCAAGTATATAAAAGCACTATGGGAACCAAATTTGAGGAGAAATTCACATTAGATAATTTAATTTCATTAATTGACACGGATAAAAAATACTACTAAATATGTAGCAAAAACTTTATGCGTTGATATTATATTGATTATTTAACATAATTCAATATTTGTTATTATTCTTAGCAAATTACTTTATTAGTTGAAATTATATTTAATATGATAAAAAATGTAATAAATAATTTATATCTTCATATTAAATTCATTAATGGATAACAAATATTTGAATTAGATAGATTAACTAAATTAGTTAAATAGCAATACGACAATAAGTTGATCAAACTATGATCATACATCCCACAAAATCATATCATTATGAAATTTGTGATGATGGTACATTCAATAACGTTTTTTTTTTTTTTTTTTGCATAATCATTTCTAAATTTTAATTTATCAAGATTCATTAACAAGAGTATTTTCTTATAGTTTTCTAATTTAATTTGAAAATATCTACAGCTTTATAAAATTTTTAATTTCTCAAGACTTTAAGGTGAATCAATATCAATTACCGTGTGCAATTATAATTTCATGTACTTCATTTGGTTAAATATTACATTAAATTCGTGAGTAGAACCTCTTTTATATTTCATTTTCATATTTTTCTCCTTTTAGCCTATTATTTGTAGTATAATAATTCTTCAAGGCACTAAATTACACTCATATATAAAATATTAATAGTGGCATATTGTATATTGTCCGGTTACTGTACAATGTATACATGTATTCATGTAACGCTTAAAATAGTTTAAGGAGCTTGAAGATTGTAATCGATATAATAAAATTGAATAATTTTACTTGTTATATTCAATTTTTTTACACACATTTTTCACATTCCGGCCCATTGGGCGGGGTAATAATAATAATAATAATAATCTATATAATATATATAAAAAAAAAACCCTTGTGAACAGCAATCTATCTATTTCCTCAACATTCACTTGCTGCACGCAATCCAGTACACATTTCTAATGATCAATATAACTCATCAATAAAATTGAACAATTTTAGTTGTGGGTTGAAAGTTTTTTATCTTTCATTTTTCATTTTTTCAATTTAGTACAATTTTTTCAAGGCACTAAATTGTGCTCATATATAAATTGTTGGTAGTGGCATATTGTACATTGTTCGGTTATTGTACAACGTATACATGTATTCATGTAATACTTAAAATAGTTTAAGGAGCTTAAAAAATGTAATCGATATAATAAAATTAAACAATTTTATTTGTTAAATTTAATTTTTTTATTCACATTTTTTACATTCCCGCCCATTGGCTGGGTAATAATAATAATAATAATAATAATAATAATAATAATAATAATAATAATAATAATAATAAAGCATCAATATTAGGAAAACATAACTGTAACTAAATAAAACTGACGTTGGTCTTACCTCTACGATCATAACATCTTCATTCCCGTCCTCTAGCAATTGCTCTTTAAGTACATTTATAGAATCCTTGAACTCCGGTGTGCACCACCCTCGTACGGAAATCGATTGCAGCGTCGGGATGCAGCCAATTTCACTAGGGATCTCTTTAAGCTTAACGCATTGATTCACGATCAAGTGTCGGAGCACAGGGAAATGTTCCCATGAACACACATTCCATTCAACAAGGTCGGGTATCAACTCAATTTTCAAGTATTTGAGTTTTTGAAATTCATCGTCTCTCGTCTCCCACTCCCCGCCAATTTCAACGCCATCTAATTTCAGAACCTCAAGCTTCGGCAGCGCCCCAATAATAGACATTTGCTCACTACTAGATATGTCCACAGAACCTTGTAGGCTTAGCTTTATGATACTACTTGGGAATATGATCTCAACTCTTGGCATTCCGTAGTACACGCTAACTGTAAGGGATTCGAGCCGGACAAAGAAGGTGAGATCGAAAATAGGCTGTTTTATTTTACATACAAGTTTGCGGAGATGGGGGAAGGCTTTCAACTGCTGAACATGCTCTCGCTTGGATATCGTAACCTTGGAAATATGCTCGAGCGTATAGGTACGCGAGGTATCACAATCAATCTCCAAATATATTAAATGGGCGCGAAGGTATCTCAACTTCCTTATCGCATCCAGAAAGCTCGATGATATACGAACAACCTTTCTTACAATAAGGAACTCGAGGCTGGAAAATCTTTCCATTGTTTCTGGAATCTTACGGTACTCCAAGTATCGTAAGTGAACTAGGTTTTGGACTCCATCCACAGGATGTATGTCATCATTTGTAGTCCCAAATACTCGAAGTACTTTCATGTGGCCAACTTTTAAGTGTAGATGGTGCGTGCCGCTTAATTTTACATGCCGACTCCACTTGCTCAGCACAAAAGACCGAATGTACTTTGAGTAGGGCTGAAACCATCCATTAGATAACGAAGTGTGGCATATCATACGTTGGACTCGGTGATCGCACAAGGAATTGCCACTGAAAAATCGAAGAATATAACATTTGATTTGTTCTGTTGTGTCACTAAAACAAAATAATCTAGTTTTAAATGAGAAATGAAAATGTACAAAGTGAAAGTGAAGGAACTCACCGAGGATCAGCTACTGTCATAAAGTTGTCGTCTGCAACAATTTTCAAGCACATGTCACGCAATAGATCATGCATTGTACAAACTTTGGCTTCCCCTTTATAATTTTTTTTGGCGACAATTATGAGGTTTTTACCAAATAGCTCCTTCATGTATTCTTTTGCTATATCGTCTGGTCTCTTTTTCTTATCCACCGGAATAAATCCTTCAGCAATCCAAAGTCGCAGCACTTCCTTGACAATGATTTGTTCGTCTTCACGAAACCTTCTAAAATAAAGAAAGCACGGCTTCAAGTAGTGAGGTAAATACACGTAACTGAGTTCCAATGATTTTGCGACATCTCTGTCTTGATAAGAAGAGATGCGGGAATCAAAAGTTCTCCACACATTTTCCCATGCACTTAAATCATTCTCCATAGTCGAAAGAATTCCAGAAACAACTACTACTACAAGCGGTAAACCATTACACCCTGTTACAATTTTCCTCCCTGTTTCTTCAAGTTCGGGAGGGCATGATCCTCCATGGAAAACTTTCTTCTGTAATAGCTCCCAACATTGATCATTTGACAAAAGGGGAAGTGCGTAAATACTGCTATCCAAGTGATCAGCTAATTCTTTGTTCCGACTAGTGAGTAATATTCGACTACCATTTCCATCATCGGGAAGGTATATCTTAATCTCTTCCCATGCACGCAACTCCCATATGTCATCCACTACAATAAAATACCTTCGATCTTTTAAGGTTTGGTAGATACGTAAACCCACATTCTCTTCACTTTCTCCTGCGAGTGTGTCTTCTTTGACCTGATCATCCAAACCCGTTAAGATCTCAACTAGTATTTTTTTTATCTCATACGCCCGCGAAACAATACACCAAGAAACTCTGTCAAATCTATGTCTCACTGTGGGATGATTGTACATCCTTTTGGCCAAAGTAGTTTTGCCCAGTCCTGGCATCCCAATGATGGAAATTACTTGCATCCATTCTCCTCCCCCAACCAAATCATCAAGAATTTTCCGTTGCTCATCTTCAAATCCAACCATAGTCTCATCCATCCCGGAATTTATTCCAGTTTGAAGTGATAGTCCTGCACCAAAGTCATCTCCTACTGCTGGTAACACCCAATCAACATCATCATTGTCACCAACCATTCCCTGAAGTCTACTCTCAATGACCTCAACACTGTGGATAATGTGAGGGAGCCTAATGGCGAGGTACCAGGCTGGAGCATCTCCACACAAAAAATAGTTAACCAGATATTCAGCATCAAATGCCAGCATCACAATTTGCTTCAGCTCATCCGTCTCATCATCGCAATGCTTGTTCAACAAAGACCATGAATGTTTCAGGCTCCGATGAAGCTTCTCAACGCCAGTTTTCACCTCAAGAATGGAATTATCTTTCCGATTCATTAAATTCTCAAGATCATCTAGGAAAGAATTAACAATGAAGACCGAAGACATAGCAAACGAGAAGGTGCTGGGAGTAGTAGTGTCAACATATGAGGGTGAATTGAAGAATTGGATTACGTTAAGATTTAAGCGGATGATGGGCTCCGATAGGATCTCGTCAATCTTATTGATCGGTGGAGGACGATGCGGAGAAAACAGAAAGGAGTAAACTAATCTACCACATTCATTAGCCAGAGTCTCAAAATCAGACAAGAGCATCTGCACTTGCGAATGATTCTCAGTGGTGCTTTGAAATGGAGAATCAAGAAAAATGGTGTTAAGAGACCGTAACTCAGTGATAAACAGATGGCCGGCGTCCGAAGCAAACAAGTGCGGTTTATCAATTAATAATTGAACAAGGAAACCAATAAAGCTTGCTAACTCGACATTCCGAGGGCGGTTAAGCTCGGGTACCTTGAATACTTCCTCGAGATCCTGCAAGAAACTCGACACATCCAGATCTGTCAGGTCCGTGTCGGCGTAACTGGTTTGGTTCCTTCTTTTTTCCTCCAGAAAATGGTGAATGCCCAGAATTGAGGTGTGATCGCGAACCACCTCCAGATCTGATTTAGAAAAAGGGAAGTCGCTGTTTTGGTGGACGGCGATGATTTGGGCAATACGGCGGGACAGAGTTTCTGTATGGGAAAATTCCATTTCGCCCGGAAGAAGAGACGGTTGAGTGAGTGGTGAAAGAAATCTGGGTTGAGAATGGCGGCAATGGAGATTTTTTTGGCGGGCAATGGAGATTGGAGATTGGTTTCGGAAGAAATGGTTAAAAGTCTTTCTTTGTTCTTTTTTCTTTTTGGTAAACTTCTTTCTTTATTCTTTTTTTTTTTTTTTTTTTTTTTAACATTGACATATGTGTCGGCAAAGATGTGTGGGAACCCAAGCCACACACTTCTTTCTTTATTCTTGAATATACACAAAAGTCAAGAACGAGTTTTGTTTTTTTTTTTTTTTTTTTTTTTAGGATAAAAATTTATTCAAACAGAATAGATTAGACCCAAACAGGGCAAGTCAAGAACGAGTTAGTCAACCATATGTTTTCAATAATGCACTAGTATTTCATCAATCAATATGTAGAAAAAATAGTTAAATAGGTCCATTTTCTTTAAAAAAAATTCAAATCAGTTCTTTTTATATTTTATTATCAAAATAGTCCGCTACAAATACTAATTATGTCCAAATCAATTCATTATTTATTAATTATGCCCTAATTGCTGACGTGATAAGGGTTTAAACTTAAATCTGACACTGGGCATGATAGTAGTCATTTTTTTTATCTTTTGCCAATTTAGTCATAAACTTTTGTTTTGCTCCATTTAGTCCTCTACCCAAATCGATCTTTTTTATATTAATTGGCCTATAACCTTTCAAATTATTTCATTTCAGGCTCAGAACCTTAAATTTTTATTATTATTAGTCCATTTATCAAATAAATGCCCAAAATACTTTCATAAATAAGATTAAAGACCAAACCTCATACGTTGGTTTGACTGCTTGTTACCGAGTTTTCCAAGCTCCAGGATTTTACGGACTCCCTCCAACCGATGGTTCATTGGTTCTGGTTTCTTTCAGTCATAATCAGCACAATCCTACTTTGTTTCCTACGTTAGGACGTAGCAAGGTTTGACTAAATGATTTAATTTTAGTTTTTGAAAGGTTATGGATACAAGAAGAGTTGATTTTATTAAAAAACTAACAAAAGTAGTATTAAAATATTATTAAAAATACTAAAGAATAGTCTGAATTTTATTGTTCAGGCTTCATGCATCCATAATCTTCCAAAAAGTAAAATTAAATCCTTTACCCAAAAACTAAAATTAAATCATTTACTCAAATCATGCTACGTCCTAAGGTAGGAAACAAAGTAGGATTGTGCTGATTGTTGCTGAAGGAAACCAGAACCAATGAACCATCGGTTGCGGTCGGGTGGTCAGAGGGAGTCCATAAAATCTCGGAGCTTGGAAGACCCCGTAACAAGGCAGTCAAACCCAATGTATAATGTTTGGTGTTTAATCTTATTTACGGAAGTATGTTGGGCATTTATTTGATAAATTGACTAATAATAATAAAAATTTAAGGTTCTAGGCTTGAAATGAAATAATCTGAAATGTTGGAGCCCAATTAATATAAAAATGACTGATGTGAGTAGATGACTAAATGGAACAAAACAAAAGTTTAGGACTGAATTGACAAAAGATAAAAAAAGGACTAATATTATGCCCACGTGTCAGATTTAAATTTAAATCATTGCCACGCAGCAATAGGCCATAATTAGTGAACAATGGATTGATTTGAACATAATTAGTATTTGTAGCAGACTGTTTTGGTAATAAAATAGAAAAATGACTTATTTGGATTTTTGGAAAAGAAAACAGGCCTATTTAACATTTTTTCCATCAATATGCATTTCTTTCTAGATATGGGTTACCGTTGTGTTTATTTCTTCCGATAAATTAGCATTTTAGTACTTTAAATTTCAAAATTCATTTATAGTCCTTTCGTTTTAATTGAAAAAATTAGTCCCACATGTTTGTTTTTTTCTTCAGTTTAGTCATTTGGACATAATAAATCTAATAACATCTAATGAAGGAGGATTAATCCAATAATATGGGTCTCACAATTTTTAATTAAATGAGTCAAATAACTAACAATCCTTAATTTTATTTGAATAAAATGAGTTTTTGATACATGATAGTAACTTTGTTTGAATAAATTTAGTTTTTAGTAAATGGTATTTCTTTTAATAAAATGGGTTTGTTTTATAATTGTATTTTTTTTTAATAAAATGAGTTTTTGATAAATATGTGGGTTGATTTAATCATCTTTCATTTGATGTTAATTATGTTTATTATGTCCAAAGGCAAATTGGAGAAAAAAGTCAAATTTAGGTATCAATTTTTCAATTAAAACGAAGATGACTAATTTGATACATTTTGAAACTTAATAGACAATTTTTAATTTTTCCCTATGTCTTCCCACAAGTTTTGGCCTAATTTCAACGACCAATATATATTTAACTTTGAGTTAAATTAGTACTGTAAAGTTTTATGTCCTACCGGTGCAATGGACCAAGGAAATCAATAATTTCCTTTTAAGATAAAAAGTACTCTACACAAGTATTTTTTCTTTTTGTCATATACTGGGTATCCCAAGCTACATTGAATTTAAGACTAATCCATCGAGTACTCTACCCAAGTATTTATTCACTCTCTCATTATTACTATTTATTTTTAAAATGTTAATAATTTAAATTTATAAAAGTAGAACTTAGTAAATTATATTTCTAAACTATTTAATGAAATAAAGTAACAAGTTACCACTCGACTATATTTTTCTTATATAATTGTGATTTGGGAGATCTGGAGAATTGTTAATGTTGGATTTGTTAAATTATTGAAATGAGCAACGATGCGATATCGAATTAATTGGGAATATTTGATTACGAATTAACTATCGTCGAATCTTGGTTTCCACCTTAACAAATACTAATAAGTTTTTTTTCCTTATCGAGAGCATGGCCGGAGGGAGAGCGGGAAGATATCTTGATCAGAATAGGAAGCGGAACCAACAGGATAGCTTTACGAAAAGCGGGGGATCACAGGGTTTCCGTAGGCTCGTTGGCGTTTATGTGGGCAACATTCCAGTCGAGAAGAAGGAGAGAGACATATATAACACGATTGATAGAGTTGCCAAGATTCGCGATTGGTTCTTCCCTCCCAGGAGGTGGCCGGAGCAGGGGGTTAAGTTTGGTTTCTTCAGGTTTGCAAGCCGAGAAGATGCGACTAAGGTCATAAGGGAACTTAACGGACATGATTGGCACGGTAATAAGTTACGGGTGAACTGGGCAGCGCCAAGTAGAGGCAGACTGGAAACTCCCCGGAACCCTAGCTGGAAGGGGAGAGCAGTGGGAGGAAGTAGGGTTCGTGGGGGTATCAAAAGGGAGTGGAGAGAACGGACGAACATGGCCGGTGCATGGAGGGATGAAAGGTCATATGCTGACGTAGTAAAAGGAAAAGCAGGTAGAAAACCTGGCTTGGGGATAGGAGGATCGAGAGGGGTGGTCCAACTTGTTGAGGAGAAAGAAGTGGTCGAATGGCTAGGATGTTCGGCGATCCTGAAGTTCAAAAAACTCGATGAGGTGATACAAGTTCAGGACTGGATATATAGCGAGTTTGAGGAGTGTAGGGAGATTGCATACGGCGGAGGGCACATGTTGATTGTGAGTTTCAAAGATTTCGAGGCAAGGGATAAATTCATATCAGATCGGAGGGATTACAAGCTGGTCGACTGGAAGAGAAAGTGGACTCCGGGAACTCTGGAGAGGAAACTGATCGTATGGATACATGTGTATGGGCTGCCACTCAATGCTTGGGGGGAGGCCAACTTCAAAAAAATAGCCCGCGGATGGGGGACGGTGTTAAAAATAGACGAAGAAACAAAGGGAAGAAGGAGATTTGATCGAGCAAGATTACTTGTGGCAGTCCATGATAAATTTACTGTTCCATCGAATTTAGAGGTGCGGGTGGGTACATGTGAATCGACTGTACGATTGGTTGTCATGCACAATGAACCAGTAATGGTTGCAGATGATGCACGGGATGGCCGGGAGATAGATACGGCGGAGGTTTCAATGGTTGAGGAAACGGTGGGGGAGCGGCCGGAACGGGAGGGTGATGAGAACTCCGGGCCTCCTGGACATGGGAAAGTGGAAAGGTTCACTGGGAAAGTGCATGGGACAGATAAAATTAAGGATTCGAGGTCGGCGCAGGCAGAAGCAATTATTAAGGAGGCGGATACTTCAATATTCCAAGATAACGGGCAAAAGGTACTAGTAGGGTTTGACGAGAGAAGGGGGACTTTAGGGAGCCTAACTAATGGGCCCCAGGAGGGTGTAGAGGGTGGTGAGAGGCCTTTTTTCTATGAGTTGGACGATGGGCTGGGCCGGGGGCCAACACACATTGAGTCTCACCATGAAAAGGAAGATGGGCCTCAAATACCTTTTCCTTGTCCAGATGAGCCGAGTGACGAATATAGTGGGACGCGTGTTAGCGACTCTATTGAAGGAGAGGTGGATCAACAGAGGACGGGAAAGAGGATGGACTCCGGTGGTTCAGATACAGTACCCGCGAACTCTCCGGATCAGGTCTGTTCTGGGGGCGGTGCGAAATCGGCTGACAGGGGCAATAAGGATGGAGGTTATGATGGAATGGCGGAGTTGCGTAGCTTATGGGCTGTAGCAACCTCAGGAGGGAAGAATCTCGAGGCAATTGCTGGGCTCAAGGTTACAAAAGAAGCGTTGACAAACGCTATGGTAGGGAAGGTAAAAATTAAGAGAAAAGGGAGTAAGCGAGGCGGGAAGGAGCGGGCTAAGACTGGCAGAAAGCATGGAGCCTGGGTGCAGTCTAAAGGGGAGGAAGGGGAAAGGTTTGCAAGTTTGCAATTTTCAATATTTCGTGCGGCAGAGGGGGTGCGAGTGGTGGATTTTACAGAGGCGGAGGCCGTTTGGGATATGGCAGTAAGCTTAGGATTGAACTGTTCGGTTGGTAAAGAGGAGGCAGTTCTAAGAGTCCGGGAGGAGATGGAAGGTGCATAGAGCCTTAGGGTGTTGTTGTGGAAAACAGTATTATGAAGATAGTTACATGTAATTTAAGAGGCCTAAACGGAGGTGTTAGAAGAAGGGCTGTGATGAGGTTTTGCAAGAAATATCGGCCATTGATGATGTGTTGCCAAGAGACGAAGATGGGGGAGATTAGGGACAGGCTAGTGACAAGGTTGTGGGGATCCAGGGATTGTGAATTTTGCTTTCAACCGGCGGTAGGGAATGCAGGGGGCCTTCTTGTGATTTGGGAGGCTAGCGGCTGCAATTTTGAGATGGTGGAGAAAGAACATTCTTTTATATGGTTGAAGGGGAGTTTCAGAGGTTGGGATGCAGTGGTAAATGTCATGTGTATCCACGCACCCAACAACCGCAGAGAAAGGGCCGAATTTTGGGAGATGTTGGCTAGTAAATGTCATACAGGCAGTGGCGAGTTATGGAGCATTGTAGGAGACTTTAATGCTGTTCTATTAGAGGGGGAGAGAGTCGGAGTTAGTGAGGATTCGGGCTCAACGAGGGAGTTCAAAAATTTCGTGGATCAAGTGGGGTTGGTTGACATACCGATGGAAGGGGGGTTATTCACATGGTTCGGAAGAGGTGGTAGAGCGAGTAGTCGGTTAGATAGATTCTTACTGTCCCCGGATTGGTTGTGTCTGGATGATGAGGTTTCCCAACGCAGGGGTGACTCGGTATTGTCAGATCATTATCCGGTGATTTTAGAACTCGGTGCGAAGTGTTGGGGACCCAAACCTTTTCGATTCTACAATTATTGGTTTGAGGAAAAAGGTTTTGTGAATATGATCTGTAGGGCCTGGGAGGGAGAACATCAGGGAAACAACACTGTTATTAGGGGAAATAACCTGTTTGGTAAGCTAAGGATGCTAAAAAGAACTATCAAGGAATGGAATGGATACGGGGCGAAGGTGATGGAAGACCGTATTCAGGACTTGATGGCTAAGATTGGGGAAGTGGAAGATAGAGCAACCGAGTCAGGTATGGATGAGACGGACAGGGTCGAATGGAGGGGTAAGAAAATGGAGTTGTGGAGGCTACTCATGGCGGAGGAGAGAAGGTGGCAACAAAAATCACGGGTCCGGTGGTTAAAGGAAGGTGACAATAACACCAAATTCTTTCACACAATGGCATCTATAAACCGGAGAAAGAATCACATCGGCACCATCAAATGGGGAGGCAGGTTGGAGGATGAACCAGAGAGGATAAAAAATGCGGCCTTTAATTATTTCCAGTCCATGTTTGCTAAGAACAGGGCTGAGTTGTTTTCGATCGACAACATTGGCTTCTCTAGATTGTCGGACAGGGAGAAAGATTGGCTGGAGAGGGGATTTTTAGAGGAGGAGGTAAAAGAAGCGATTTGGAGTTGTGACAGTAATAGAGCCCCAGGCCCCGACGGTTTCAACTTGGGTTTTTTCAAGAAATTCTGGGATAATATTAAGCGGGAAGTAATGGAGGTTTTTCGGATTCTACAGTTGCAGGGGAAACTACCAAGGGAGGCGGGAGGGTCGTTCATCGCCTTGATTCCTAAGTCAGAGGTGCCGATAGAATTTGGGGACTACCGACCCATCTCTTTAGTGGGGAGCGTTTATAAAATCATTACGAAAGTATTGGCAAGGAGGTTACAAGGAGTATTAGGTGGGTTGGTTGGAGAAACTCAAATGGCCTTCATACGGGGAAGACAGATTCTTGACGGTGTTTTGATCGCTGCAGAGGTTATTCAGTCCACAAAAAATTCCGGGCGTAGGGGCTTTGTTGTGAAGTTAGATCTAGCCAAAGCGTACGACAATGTGACATGGGAGGTGCTTTTTAAGGTCATGGCAGCAATGGGTTTTGGTGGAAAATGGATTCATTGGATTAAGGAGTGCGTGACATCGGCTTCGGCGTCAGTCTTGATTAATGGGTCCCCTACCGATTTCTTTAAGATGCAAAAAGGTTTACGCCAAGGTGATCCGTTATCACCTTATCTTTTTATTTTATTGGCTGAAGTGGTAAACAGGTTATTCAAGGAGGCTGCCGATCAGGGTACTCTTGCTGGACTGCACGCTAGCGACTCGGGACCGGTCATTATACACCTTCAGTACGCTGACGACATGATTATATTTTGTGAAGGATCGATACAGCAAGTAAGGGTGATTAAAAGGATTCTATGGTGTATGTCTTTGGCCACTGGGTTACAAATTAATTTTGGCAAAAGTAGCTTGATTGGCATAAATTGCCCACCGGATGTAGAAAAGGAAGCTGCTGAGTTGCTTGGATGTGGGATTGGGAGTTGGCCGATGAAGTATTTGGGGTTGCCTATAGGGGGTAGAATTAATGGAATCGATATTTGGAGGCCGGTAGTGGAGAGAATGGAGAAGAGGTTGATGGGGTGGAAAGGAAAATTACTGACTCAGGCTGGTCGTTCATGCCTCATTAAATCGGTTTTGGGAAGCCTTCCAGTTTACTACTTATCCCTTTTCAAAGTGCCCAAGTCCGTGGCGGAAAGGTTGGAAAGGATTAAACGACGCTTCTTCTGGAATGAGTGGGAGGGGGACAAGAAATTGCACACAATTAGCTGGGACAAAGTTTGTCAAAACAAGGATGAAGGGGGACTCCAGTTCTGGAATGCTCAGGATCTCAATGCTGCTTTATTAACTAAGTGGAAGTGGAGGTTTGGTCAAGGGAAAGCGCTTTGGAAAGAAGTCATAGCCGCTAAATATTATGGGGGTGAGGAACGTCTGGTGCCGGACCCCAAACCTGGTAGAACTATGTGGGGCAACATTTGCAAATCCTGGGAGTCATTGCCATATCCTGATCAGGGAAGTTTCAAAATTTTAATCGGAGATGGCAGTAAGGCGAGATTCTGGCAGGATAATTGGTGTGAGGGGGGAAGGCCACTAATAATATTGTTCCCTCGAATGTACGCCTTAGCATGTAATAAAGATGGAAAGGTGGCGGAGTTTGGCCTTTGGACAGGACTCGACTGGGAATGGAACATCTCATTTAGAAGGCAATTGTTCGAGTGGGAACTGGAGGTATGGGAGGAGATGATGGAGCTGTTGAGACGATCCAAGCTGTGTAAATTTATCCCTGACAGGGTGGTATGGCTGAGAGAAACGAATGGAGTGTTTTCAATTAGATCATGTAGGCAGCGGCCAGTGGAAAATTCGAATAAGGTGCAGAGAATGGTTTGGAGGATCCTGTGGAAAATTAAAGTCCCTATGAAATCTAAACTCTTGGCATGGAAGATTATCAACAGGGCGTTGCCAACCCGGGACGTGCTTGTTAAAAGGGGCTGCATTCCAGTAGCAGAAGCTCTCTGCCCGCTGTGCAAGAAAGATGAAGAGACCATAGATCATTTGTTCTGCTCTTGTGAAGCTGTGTGGAGGATTTGGTATCAGGGAGCATCCTGGTTCGGGATTGACTGGGTATGTCCGAATAAGGTCGATTTGCTGATGGCAGGATGGCTTGGCTATTATCCCAAATATGATAGTAGGGATCTTTGGCAGGTGCTGGGCATGGTAGTATTATCATTGATCTGGAAGAGCAGGAACGATTGCATTTTTAGAGGTAAAAGTTATGACATTAATGAAGTGCTATCTGAGTTGAAATGGAAGGTCAGATACTGGTGGACAGTGGGATATAGCAGACAGAATGATATTGAGGGAGACGTGGAGGTGGATTTTCCGGAAGGTCTGATTCAAAGGGGACGACAGCGTTTGAAAGCTCCTCGGTTAGGTTTGGTGTGGGAAAGACCTATGGAGGGGTGGTGGAAAATTAATACGGATGGATCATCCTTTGGAAATCCCGGCCCGGCTGGCATTGGGGGGGTCATTAGAAACGATAAGGGAGAAATTATTTACATTCTATCGGAGTACATAGGAATGTCCGACTCTACCGAAGCTGAGGTCACAGCAATACACAGGGTGTGTTTGGCTCTTGTGCGTGATCAGGGGTTCCCGTTACAGCGGCTAGTATTTGAATGCGACTCAAGTAACGTGGTATCTTGGCTATCTAAACCAGATTTATTTCCTTGGCGTTTCAGCAAGTTACTTGGCCCAATTTTGGTGGTGATGAATTGTGTGGGTGAGGTGCGTGTGCAACACATTATGCGTGAAAGGAATGCGGAAGCGGACCATTGGGCGAAGTTAGGCGCGACAAATTCTGATAACTTTGAAAAATGGTTCTGAATTGGATCGATTATTTGTGGAGACATAAGTATCAGTCCCCTGTGGTACTCTCGGAATGTGTTTTTTGATTTTTGGCTTGGGGATTGAACGTGTAGAGTTTCTTGATGTTGTGCAGCTTTTGAGGTTGTGGAACGTCTGGTTTCCACAGGCTGTTGTATTACGTTGTTTTTTGGGTATTGAATGAATGAAATGAATCCTGTTCTCAAAAAAAAAAATTAACTAGAAGAAAAGTGGAGGAGTGGTGGTGTGAAAACTGGGCAGTGGAATAAGGAATGCTGGGAGTGTTGCTGAGACAGGTTTATATTTTGAGGGCTGGAGAATAGTCTCAAACGGGTATTGGAATTGTGGTGGCATTCAGAAGGAGAGGTGGGAGTATAAGGCAGATAAAGGCTGGGGATAGTGTGGCCGTTCCCCTGGGGTGTGAAGGAGGGGGCACGGCATGGGTACGGTTCGGTTTTGTTTACTAACTTATATTTTGTTTTGTAGGAAAATTAGCACATGTGGTGAAGGGACTTTGGTGGTCTATATGATCCTTAATCATGGGTGACGGACCAAATCGGAACCTGAGATGGGACTGTTACTGCGGAGGCTTTTTGCTGTTGGTAAGGACAAGAGGATACACTGTTGGTGTACAAAATTCAGTTTGCCGTGATGGTGATCGAGGCTGCTACTGGGGATGGGGTTTTTGGTATCTCATGAGAAACGATTGCTGATAGTGTTAGGGAGGGACGGTCCACGTATGGCATGATAATCACTATTTCAACCGACAATGGATACTGATGTGAGCCGAGCTTGCGCCTCTTTGCGCCTCTTTGTCAGGTGATGTTCTTCTAACAATCTTGAGCTTATTTCGATTTCATGTTGAGCTGACAGTAACCAAATCTGGTACATCGGATCTGATAAGGGATCAAGGGCATGTCCTGATATGGCCTTAGCTGACTATCCCCCTAAAAATCTTCTTCTACCCCATGTTTCCATCCAGCTCCCCTCTAGCCCAAGAGTGCTGGTATATCTCCCGTTTTCTGTGCCAACCAATTTTGATATCCTAGATTATTGGTACTGTCTATGCATTTCAACAAAAGTTCTGAAAGGTTGCTTGTAAGTTATAGAGATAGTTTGGGGTTTGGTATGACTTTGAAATGGGAAATTGATATCATATTGTTGGCGGACTTTCATTGAAAAAAAAAGAGAGAATAAATGAGAGAAGAAAAAAGAAAAGAAAAAAGAAGAGAAGGAAGTAAAAAAAAAAAAAAAAAAAAGAAAAAATAAGAAGAGAAGAAGAAAAGAAAAAATAAGGTATATTCTCAGGAATTTGGAATTGCTATTGGAATGATCATGAGAAAGAAGTTAGCTAGTTAGAATGGGAGTTTGGGAATGAATGCCTTGCCTATGCATCATTTGGATTGTTTTGACTACAGGGTCTTGCATAGCTTTTTGAGGTGCTGTGCTTGGGATGATTGAGGTAACGGGTTCGCAATTCTTTCGAGTTTTTGTGTGAAATGCATAGATGGTTACATCCTCTACAGTTCGAGTCTACCATATACCAATACTATCCTTCAGAACTTATTGGTGTGATGTGCCCGTATCTTTCCAATTTGCTATGTCCCCTCGTTTGTTGCCTTTTCCATCAGATTCGTTGTAATGGATTGGTTGCTTTGTTGGTGAGACGTGAGGACGAAGAAAGTGTTTAGATTGATTCTTGAATCCATCACCAACGTACCTCACTGGTTGTTCAATAAATGCCCCGATTGGATGAGGCTATGCGTGGAGCACATATTTAGCCATATTGGACGTGGTAAGCGTGTGTCACATATTTCGGGAGAATAATGAATTGGCTGGCTGTCGGGTAAGGTGATGAGAATTCTGGAGCAGGAAGAGCTGAGAAACGTGAACAAAGAAGGAAGCGGGTAATGAGATTTAGTCAATTGTAAAATGGCTGTCCTCTTGTAATATAAATTTCAATTTCTGCCTTAGTATGGTCTGTGATGGGAGGGTTTACAATGTGGGTGTTTGGAATTGTTGTAATGTGGTAGGGTATTTTGTGTCTCGGGTGACTGAATCATCAGGCAGCTTATGAGATCTGTATAAGGGAGCTGTTGTAAGGTGGCTATTATGAAATAAAATCTTTCCCTCAAAAAAAAAAACTATCGTCGAATTGAGTAATGTGGAATTTAATTGCTTCTATTCTCCGAACTTGTTGGATTGAATTTCTATAAATCCTCGTGGTGTTAATTTGAAAGATGTTAATGTTGTTGTTTGGTGTTGGTTATCTTATTGCTTTAACGGAAGAATAATTATGTTTTTTTGTTTTTGTTTTTTTTTTTTGTTTTTTTTTGTTTTTTTTTTTGTTTTTTTTTTTTGAGGGGAAATGTTTTATTAGAGTTTGTGGTTGGAGTATAATTATGGTTAGATTTGTAGTTTAAATTATTAACTTCGGTATTTGTTTGTGGTTGTAGTGGGAAGTATTTGAAATTGGTTTTATGGATATGTTTGAATTCAAGTTTATGTGGATTACGTTAAACTTGGATAAGTTGAGTTTTGGTTCTTGAACAATCGAAATTGTTGGATTCTTCTTCTTTATATGGTGATGGAGTTTAGCATTGTTATTTTGGACCCACGTTTCTATAGAGAATAAACTAACTATTTATTTGACTTGGTCCACAATAAACAAATAAAGAAATAGCATCAGAATTAATATATCTAACATCCTCCCTTAATTCTGCTGTGGAACATCCATGACTCCTAGCATCTTTCGCAGCTTCACAAAAGCATCATACTTCAATGGTTTTGTGAGAATATCAGCAACTTGTTTCTCAGACTTGCAGAACACCAATTCAATTTGTTTTTTGTCCACCATATCTCTTATTCCATGAAACTTGATATCTATATGTTTACTCCTTCCATGTGCTATCGGATTTTTTGCCAAGTCAATCGCAGAGGCATTATCAACATAAATCTGCATAGGAAGCTTCATTTGAATACCCATTTGAATTACCAAGTTGCTTAACCAAACTGCTTGGCGAGCACTTGTAGAGGCAGCAACATATTCAGCTTCGCACGTGGATAATGCTACAATTGGCTGCTTCTTAGATGACCATGAGATAGCTGTTGAACCATAAAAGAAACAATGCCCGCTAGTGCTCTTTCGATCATCAAGATCTCCTCCCCAATCGCTGTCAGAATAACCAAATAGAGAATTTCCTGATGCAGTATAAAAGAGACCATACTCTTGAGTACCCTTCAAATACCTCAAGATTCGTTTAGCAACCTGGAGATGTGATTGACGAGGATACTCCATGAATCTGCTAGCTAGCCCCACTCCATAAGTGATATCAGGTCTTGTCATGTAATATACCTTAAACTCCCAACAAGCTTCTTAAAGAGTGTAGGATCAACCAGCGGCTCATCTCCATACTTGCTCAACTTTACACCAACTTCCACTGGAGTCCTTGCAGCATTGCAATCTTGCATATTGAATCTTTGCAAAACTTCAGAAATATACTTTCGCTGAGAGATGAAAATTCCATCATCCCGCTGGACAGTTTCTAAGCCAAGAAAATAAGACATGATTCCGAGATCTGTCATCTCAAATGCCGACATCAACTCTGTCTTAAACTCTTCAATCATAGAATGATTATTTCCTGTAAAAATTAAATCATCAACATACAGGCACAACAAAAGAATATCTCCAACACCATTTTTCTTCACATATAAGCTATGCTCAGACGGACATCGCACAAATCCTTTGTCAATAAAGAATGAGTCAATGCACCGATTCCATGCTCGCGGAGCTTGTTTAAGACCATACAATGCTTTCTTTAATTTGTAGACCATATTTTCTTTTCCCAACTTCACAAAACCAAGAGGCTGCTTAACATAAATCTCTTCTTCAAGTGGACCATTCAAGAACGCCGACTTCACATCCATTTGATGAATTTTCCAATGATTATGTGCAGCTAAGGCTATGACCAACCTTATCGTTTCCATGCGAGCAACCGGAGAGAAAATTTCCTGGTAATCATATCCAGGTCTTTGTTCATACCCTTTAGCCACCAATCTAGCTTTATATCTCTCTATCTCACCATTTGCCTTCAACTTTTTCTTGTAAACCCACTTAACATCAATAGGTTTACAGCCTTGTTTTGCATCAACTAACTCCCATGTCTGGTTCTTCTTAATGGAATTTATTTCTTCTACCATAGCCTTCACCCACTTGGGATCTCGGATAGCTTCATCAAATGTAATAATCTCACAATCTGCATACATAGCAAAGTGTACAATATTTCCATCATCATCAATGACATCATCAAATGTTACTTCATAATCACGCAGATTGACTGGGGGTTGTCTCTGTCTTTGTGGTCTTCTAACAACACTTGTACTTTGTGGTGTTAGAACATTTGAATCAGCTTCTGGAGTAAAATATTCACTGCTCCCTGGACATGTCTGCTCAGCAATTTCTACAGACTTAATTTGTACACCTCTTTCGTTGTTAATCTCCCAATTCCATGATTCAGATTCTGCAAAAATTACATCTCTACTTACAAGCACCTTCTTTGTAAGTGGATTATAGAGCTTGTATCCACCATGTGTGTATCCCACAAAGATAGTTTTTTCTCCACGGTCATCAAGTTTTGTTCGAATTGCCGCAGGCACATGTGCATAAGCCACAGATCCGAACACCTTTAGATGGTTAACCCTTGGCTTGATTCCCGACCATGCTTCTGCTGGAGTATGTTTGAAACACCCTTAGTCGGAGCTCGATTGAGCAAATAGACGGAACAAGCCACTGCTTTTGCCCAAAAAGAATCAGGCACCCCTTTAGCTTTCAACATACTCCTGGACATGTTCATAATCGTTCTATTCTTTCTTTCGGCAACTCCATTGTATTGTGGAGTTTAAGGAGGTGTAATCTGATGTTCAATTCCATGCTCATCAAGATATCTCTTGAACTCCGTAGATACATATTCACCACCCCCATCTGTGCGTAGCTGTTTAATACAGAAACCACTTTGTTTCTCCACATGAGCTTTAAACTTTATGAAACAGGAAAACACCTCAGATTTTCTCTGCAAGAAATACACCCAAGTCTTTCGAGAACTATCATCAATAAATGTCAAAAAATACTTGTTGTTGCCATTCGATTCAACATTCTGACAACAAACATCAGAATGAACAAGTTCCAACAACTCAGTTGCTCTCTGATTGCATCCAGAATTAAAAGGCAGCCTACTTTGTTTCCCAAGAACACATGCTTCACATACTTGATTGGGGTGGTCAATGTTTGGCAATCCTTTTACCATGTCCTTTTGGCAAAGTAACTTTAAGCTATGAAAGTTTAAATGACCAAAGCGTAAGTGCCATAACCATGCCTCATTCTTTCCCATTGCACTAAGACATGTGTAAACATCGCACGAAATATCTACTCGAAACATGCGATTTTTCGTCACAGTAGTCTTTAGAATGAGTGTACCTTTTGCATCACAGAGAGAAAGATAACCTCCGGAAGAATGGATATCATACCCCTTTTCGAGCAGTTGGCCAATGCTTAGGAGATTACTCTTCATAGCAGGTACATAGAAAACATCTGAGATAAAACACAGTGATCTCCATTCTTTAATTTGATTAAAATTCGTCCTTTCCCCATTATCGGCACCATGCTGTCATCTCCAAATTTGACTTGAGACCGGAAAGACTCATCAAGATCAACAAAGAGCTCTCGTTTACCACACATGTGGTTACTACAACCAGTGTCAAGGAACCATGAGTGAAAATTTGACACCTCATCTGTAGATGTAACCATTAAAAGAGCATGATTTTGATCATCATCTTCTTCTTGTACACAATGAGCCTTTTGATCATCCGGTTTATATCTGCACTCGTTGGCGTAATGTCCAAACTTATGACAAGCATAACATTCAATGCTTGATTTATCATGCCTTCCTCGACCACGTCCGCGACCTCGACCACGACCTCTAAAGTGTTGATAGCGCTGGCCAAAATTGTTTCTATTCTGATGTTGATTGGAGTCACTGGATCCACCTCTGTCCTTATGCCATCCTGTATACTTAGCGGTATAACGACCACCACGACCACGTCCTCTGCCACGTGAATTCGTATTTCTGGATGGCTCATAAGATTGTTCAGTTGCAATCGTAACTGAACTTTGAAAGGCCTGCTCAAGTGACTTTTCCTGATGTTGCTCATTCATACGTTCTTCACGAGCTTGCAATTTGCTAGACACTTCCTCTACTGACAATGTCTCAAGATCTTGGGTTTCTTCAATTGTCACCACAATATGATCAAATCTAGGAGTTAGTGATCGCAAGATCGTTCCACTTTAATTTGCTCTTTTCACTCCTCACCACACAACTTCATTTGATTAGCCACAGCAAGCACTCGACCAATAAAAGTTGTAACAGACTCTGTAGACTCCATTTGCAAATTCTCAAACTGGCGTCTTAAAGTCTGAAGCCGCACCTTTCGAACTCTATCGGCACCTTGATATGTTGTCATCAAAATATCCCAAGCCTCCTTCGCCGTTGTTGCTGCAGTTATCTTTTCGAACACCTCATCAGACACGCCTTGATGAATTAAATAGAGTGCCTTCTTATCTAGCTTATTGTTCTCACGATGGGTTGTTCTTTGTGCATTTGTTGCAGTATCTGGGAGATCTGCAACACCATCTTCCACAATGCGTAACAATTCATGGTAGTCAAATAAAACTTTCATCTGAGCACTCCAACGGATATAATTCTTGCCATCAAGAATAGGAACTGAAATCTGGATCGAGCTATTCATAGCTTTAGCTCTGATACCACTGACGGAAGAAAAATAAGAACAGATCCAGAAGGCTACAATATTGATAAAATTATTCTTATTCCTCACAAGGCAATAAAACAAGTTACAGCAAAACCAAGATAATACATGGAAGAAATCTGAATAAATAAAACTTACTGACCCACGTTTCTATAGAGAATAAACTAACTATTTATTTGACTTGGTCCACAATAAACAAACAAAGAAATAGCAGCAGAATTAATATATCTAACAATCATGGGTGTTAGTTAATTTAATTAACTAATATTTATTGGATGTTGACATGCTTATGTGAATTAATTTGGATTTGAAGGTTGGGTAGTATTAATTTAATTATATTTAGATATTGAATTGAAGTTGTTTTAATTCCTTGATAAGTGATTTTTTTTAATATACTATGGATTTCTGGTTTTATTTTAGTTTTTGGAATTAAAGGCCTAATAAAATGATGGGTTGAGTGTTGATGGATGGCTTTGTAATAATTATTGTTGTTTGTGTAAGATTGGGATATTTGTAATGCATTTATTTGGGTTCTTCGAGTAATCATGGTGATTTGAATTTAATTGATGTTGGAACTTTCTATTTAAATGGGTTAGCGTGAATTATTTTGGATGTATGGTTTGATTTTTATTTTTGGCCTTGTTGGATTATTTAGATATATCTAATTCCATGTTGGTAAGCATAGAAGTTTTGGATTGTTGGTTTGTGGGATTTTAGAAAGAGATTGATGGTGGATGTTGGTGTTGGAGAAAGGAAAAGATGTTGGTGTAATTTTATTCTTATGATGTTATTCTTGTATAGGGAGCAAGGGGGAAATATGGAAAGAAAAAAGGAGAAAAACTATGATAGGTTTTTTAATAAAATACTGAGTATATATATAATATATGCATGTATACATATATTCAATAAAATATATCGGATGACGGATGGTTTGGAAGGTGTATTCGGTGATGGATCGGGTGGTGCGTTGAATGAGCTTAAATCTATCTCTGACCCAATCCGTCACATGATCCACTCGTCATCCTATAAAAATGTACATTTTCTCAGATTTTCATCCATTTTCTTCGAGTCGGTGGTTCAAATTTTGAGCGGGTGCGGGTGAAATTGCCATCTTTTAACTCAATGTACTTTGATAGTTTCCAGTATTCTGGTGAACATGTTGGTCTTGCAACTTCTCTGTATCTCATTGGTCATCTACACAAAACTTCAATGACAATAACACTACCCTACGCGTTCATCTCTGGAGTACTAAGATCTCGATCTTGATTTTAAAATCTTACGATTTTATGATCCCACTTTTTGAAAGCAATTTAGATTTTTGTAGAATCTTGAATTTAGTAGGATCTCGATCTTGATCCTGATCTTGATTGTAAAATCTCGATCTTAATGGTAGAATCTTACGATCCGATTCTACCAAAATTTGAAATATGCTCCAATAATCTCATTATTTTCATAAAACCAATATTAAATTTATTTGCAACTGTTTATAGTGCTTTATTGCTTCATTTATATAATAATATTCTATGTTATGATTTCATTTGTTAAAATATATAATAAATTTTATCTACTATTGCAATTTGTTTCGATCTTAAGATCTAAATTCGATTCTAGGATTCTAATTTTGCAAAGACAAAAAGGATCCCAACTAAGATCTCGATCTTATAAGCTTGCTATAAATAAATACAAGAAAAGCTAAAGTGCCAAACTACAAAATGTTAGTAATACAGTATGTAATAATCGGTGATACTAACTACTAAATAGAGCAACATATAATATGTATCTATGCAATATAATTAAACCTAATGATCCTTAAAGTAAAAAAGATTAATCGTTTAAGTCAAATTTCTAACTATACTAAAATCATAAATATATTGATTTAGACAACAATCAAATTTATGATATTAAATTTAATAAAATGTCAGTATACCTATAAAATAAATCCTAAATACTTATTTTCATGTGGAGACTTTGAACACATCATCATTATCTATATTTAGAAAACTACATTCCAACGACTATTTAAGCAAGAGACTTTGAATCTCATGTAACCCAAACAAAACTATATTCTCATTTTATATCGTCGTATTAGTTCAACACCCGTACGCAACGGGTGAAAAAAATCTAGTAGTTATTAATATATAAGGAAATCTCTCTTGTTCACTCAAAGGATTTGAAACTGTCACCAAACGCAGTTGGCGCGAGTGATATGGGGCTCTGGATTCGGGTTCGAGCCTTTGTGTATGCAGAATTCTGCTTTGGGAGAGGCAACCCTTCACTGTCCACCAGATCCTCCAGGATTTGAAACCGTCGAATACCAATACGTAGATATAATAGCTAAGCGCACAAAAACAACAAAACGCCTAAGTTGGCAATTAGGCCACTGTCACGCTGGAAACTTGTAAACAGAGAGAGAGAGAGAGAGAGCAAACTTTTTCATACAAAGAGATGGCAAAAAGTTTGGATCCTCCCACCAAGTAATTTTACAACTGAGGAACAGATACCAATCATTTCTAAAATTTGTGAAAAAACATCTCAGAGAATAGTGGTAGAGAAGCATCGGAGATTTGTTCCAATTCAAAGAAACGAACTAAGGATCGATGATTGGAGAACACCGGGAGAAAAACTGGAAATGGTCGTCGTAGCCTAGCTTGTCATCATTGTGCTATTTATTAATTGACTGAAGAGCTTCATTGGCATAGAAACGAACCTTGACATCAGTGTCCTCTGCTAGCTCTTTCAAGATTGGGGATATTGATTTCTCCACCACCTGCATATTTATGACAAACTGATAATGTCAATTCTTCAGAAAAGTAGGATTGAATCTAAAATAAACAAGAACAAGAGATTTCAAGAAACATGAAGAATGATAAGTGATACTCACAGATTCATCGAAAATGGGAGCCATGGACTGCAACACCCTTGCCACCCTGGATCTAATGTACGACACTCTGCAATGATTGCATTAATTCAGTGTTGTTAATATACTTAATGAGAATTTTTAACCATGCTGTAATGGTTCAAAAATGGATATGGAAGAATATGTACCTGTCCTTGGATGCATCGATTATCACAGGCAGTAGTGTAGAACATGATATCTCAGAACCTAAGACAAGAGCGAGTGAAGAAATTGCATCCAGAACAGCCATCAGGTAATAGTAGTGTCGATGGTTTATCATCTCCAGAACCTGCATGCAAACAATAAATCAAATTCGAGCTTTAAAACTGTAGAACGTTTCGAGGAAAGATTAACTGAATGTACAAGTAGCAATTCTACCTTTTCAAATCTGAAGAGAATTGAAATAAGTATAACCTGAGGAACTATATGCTCCATTGCCCACTCTGGGCCATATTTTTTTGCCAGGCACTTCAAAATATTAGCCGCAGCATCTCGAACAGAGTAAACCTAAATGAAATCCGCAACAGTTAGGATATAATAATTGGTTTCTCTCTCACCACAAACATTGCCTCGAATATCCAATTTTGTAAACCTTGATCTCTGAAGTTCTAGAAAGCACTTCCACTGGCATCAAGGCCACAATGATTTTCTCAAAAAAATTGTTAAATGAAGGACAGACAGTATGTAATGGATATGTGGCTGATCGAACATTGATAAAAACAAATGCGCAACAGAAGTTCAACCTCGTCCAAGAGCCTCTGCGAGCAAAGGGCACCCAACTTATCAGCAAAAAACCCAACACCCAATTGACTTCTTGCCAATAAAGGAATGTATTCTCCTATGATCGCAAGTCGGACCGTCCAGTGTTCGTGTTCAGCAAGTTCAACAATAGCTTGTAATACAGATTGAGAGAGCAAAACAATTCCAATGACCTGCATATGGCAAAAAAGATGAATAAGTTTACATGGGTAATTAAGTATGATACCAATCAATGTAATGCAAAATACCTGATTGACTTGGTCTAGCTTTCTAATGATGTGAAGGCGAACATCAGGAAATTGATCTTTCAGTAGGGAAATAAATATTGGAAGAAGTTGGTCAATTGTTGCCTACTGCATAAATCAAATAACCAGAAAGATGATGATGGTATGCCAAAACCCAGTTGAAATTTAATGATGGGTTCAATATATATACATACACAAAAGACAAAAAGCATAAAAGAAAATGGGAGGCAAAATGAAAAGCAACAGTGCTGCTTATTAAGATTAGAAAAAATAGACGAATGAGATGCAAAATTCTTATAAATGGCATAAAAGAGTAAAGCAGCTGCTACGGCTACGAATTATCAAACCTTCAATGTGTATAATTAGAGCTTAAGATGGAACTGTCAAGTGTCAAGAACCATATGACCGAATCATAAATAAACATTCAAGTTTCAAAACAGAGCAGCTGCAATTGCTTGAGTTTTGATCAAAATGGCAAGTACACATTGAAATAAGTGAACAGGCAGCTTTTGTAGCCATGTAGGCCAAAAAGATAATCCTTGGACAACCTATCTGGAAATTTGATTGTTAAAGTTGCAAATAGTTTATACCTTCCCCAAAACAGGAGCCATTTCCATTATAACAGATGCCAAAGCAGACCTTACATGTTGTGAAGAATCAGAAGAGAGTTCCTGCAATAAACCATCTCCTTGTATAATACGTAAATCAAAGAATCACAATAAATACAGTTCCAAAACTACCAGAACAATGAAGCTACCTTCACACATGGGAGAATATGTTGGATAGCCAGTTCAGAATCAAGAATTTTACAGAACTGTGTGACTTTCCCAGCAGCTGCTATTCGCACTTCTGCTTCATTATCTCGAAGAAGGCAGACATATGCAGGAATCAAATCCATCCTAGCAAGATAAAATATCTTAAGAGTTACACAAAACCAGAGAGTTTATAGTATAATGCCACATGAGAATAAAGACACTAAAATATGGGAATATATTAAATCATTACCTAGTAGTATCAGGCCCTACAGCTTTATAAAGCTCGTATAAATGATCGGCGACCATGGCACGAACGCGACAACACTTATCCTAATATATACAAGAGCATATCATAATTATAAAGAATGGGCATGTTAAAAAAATGGAGGAAAAGATAAGAAAACTACATTCATTAGCAGGCACAGATATAACTAGTCAATGCTTGAAATATATCATAGGGTATTTCCGTGCATATAATTTGAAAGTTATGCAGATCAGTATTTCTAAAAGTCAGCATTTTGGATGTTGGAAGTGAAAGCATTTAATAAAAGGAAAGATGTTGGAATTGTTCCAAGTTCTAACAATGCATCATGGGCTAAACTGTAATTATCACATACACTGCAAAAGATAAATCACCAATACTTAGCTACAACCAATGAAGCAAATACGGTAATCTAATGAAAAAGGCTTAAATACAACAGAAACTCCACTAATCATGATTAGGAGTTGATATGGCAAATACAATTTGAAGAGTACCTGTGAAAAGTTGACAATAACTGGGAGAATATGTGCAACGCGATCCTGAGATTTCAATAACTTTCCAAGAGCAGCACAACCCTCAAAAGCTAGCAAACGAACTGAATCCTGATCTAGAAAAAGGAATAAAATGCTAATTACATTCATCTGTCCTATCACTTCTCCAATTACATCCCTATCTCATGGCGACATTATTCCAGACACCATCTATATTTGTAGATACCATGAGTGGTACTGGACTACTGGTAAGGAATTTATGTTGATCATTTCACTGGTAGACTATCATACAGTGTTTTTTCAATAACTTTATCTAAAGTTTAAAAACTATTCACCCATCTTCTCTGAGCAGTTTTCAGTAACCAATTTGTACTTCACCCATCCTTCTAAATTACAGATCCTTAAAAACATCATTATATGGAAAATAAGATGCAAAGAGTAAAAGCTTTATTTTACCATCTTGTTTAAGATCATCAAACATTTTTATAATGTCAATCTTGAGATGAGCAGATTCCACAGTTGCAGCAAATTTTCCCAAATTTTTTGCTGCAGCGCTTCTCACCATTGGCATGTCATCTTGACACAATTGGCCGTATGTTGACCTCAATTCAGTCTTCAACATGTCTGAGGCATTTGGGTAAGCTATATGAAACAGTCCACAAGCTGAGCTTCGAGCTTTAAAGCACTCACCCACTGCCAATCTCTGTATGCAAAATCAGTATGAAAATGGAACTAGAGTAGAAAAGGCATCAATAAAAAAACAAGAGAATGTATACAAATACTACATCAAATTTTCAGCACTAGATAATGTAACACTAAAATGAATTCACCACTTCATCATGTGAGGAGGAGTAAACCAATGAAATCAACCCATTATAGAATGCTGGTCAGAATTGTCAATCATGTATTAATTACACACTCTAGGTGGACCGAGATCATATTTTAAATACTTACAAAATAAAGAATGATAAGCATAATATATATGACCTTGACAAGAGGAATGAAGCACTCGACCAGATCACTCTTCCTCATCTGTGATCCAATTTTGCACAATGACTCCACTGCTCTGTCCCTCACAGATGTCTTTTCCATGGTACAGAGTGTTTCCAAAGGAGGGAGGATGGCACGAGCATGCTCCACCCCACCAACATGTGGAATGAAGTCACCCAATTCCTTGGCCATATTATACAGCTCCATATAATACACATCATTGTTCACACTAAGAAATGGGATCAACTCCCTACGAGTCCTCTCCTCCCCGAGGGCCCGTGCTATTGTGGAAAGTAGACATATATTAGAGTGCAAACGACCAAAAAGGCTATCAATCTTTAAATCATCTATAAGCTCTGCGATTCCCTCGTCCACCATCGCCATAATAAAAAAAAAATCTTTGCAGTAGCACAAGCTTCATAAAAACATCTTCAAATATTAAATAAAGATCAAGCTCCTCCAATTTGTAGATGAACGATCATAACACGAATGCTGCAGAAGCTTAATTTAATAAGCCTATATATAAGTTATCTTGCTGAACCCTAAAACATACATAATCATGCAAGAATAAACCATCTTTGTCGAGAAAATCACAAACCTTGTCTATAAACCACCCATTCCCACTGCCGCCGTGTTACATGCAGAATTTACGCTATGAGGCAGCGGGCGTTTCTACAACAGTACAAAAAAACAGTGAAACTCATGTTATTCAATGAACAAATCACAGTCGCTTACTTTTTTAACAAAAGCATCTGTTCAGAAAACGGTTAATGGAACGAACCATTTTAAATTACAGAGAAATCAAGATCAATCTGAAAAGCGTTAGATCAAACAATTCAAAGGGATAATCCAGAAAAATAACAAAAATATAAAATTCATCGTGCAAATCAACTCCGGAGAGTAAGCGAGGGTTACCGTTAGGGGTGGTGGGAACAGTCCACGAACCCAAACGCTTATGACCTAGCCTCCGTACATGGTTTATGATGTACTAGCATACTTAATGACAGGCTTTGAAAACCTATTTATTCGGGCCAGGCTTTACGAAGAGGCTATTAGGCCTACTAAATATTGGGATGGGTTTGTATACTGATTCAGCTTGAGCTGAATATGTAGTTCTCTACTATTTGTGTGCTGGTATTATGCATTCGGTTAATTTATCTCATTTATGGAAAATTTCATTAAATATCCTATTTATGGTTGATAATATTATATAATTTATTGCTTCCACTCTTAAAGGATTCAATATATTATCATAGGAAACATTCCCTTTTTGTGTGTCGTTTTGCTAAGGAAATAAATAAAAATTTTGTTCTTAATGAAGTACACCGCCAACCGGATCAACGTTTCCCCACATTTGCAACCTTTCGTCTCGGGCAAAAACCCACATATCAACCTTCATCCCTGTGAAGAAACCACTCAAATCCATAGCACATGTCGAAGAAACTGGAGAAATGCCCCTGATATACTTCAACATTCTTCACAAATTCACAATAACCCGCACTCGTCGACTGCCGGCTCCATACTTGACTTATTTGTTTGTTTCTGACCACAGACGGAGAAGATGAGAAGAGAACCGGAAGAACAGCAAAATATATCTCCAAAAGAATACCTGCAACCGTCGAGGAAAACTTTGTGAAGAATCTGAGAGCAAAAGAAAAAGAAATCGACAAGATCGGGAAGTTGAATTTAGTTCGGGAAAAACGACTAAAATCTCTTTGTGTTTAAATCAAATATGGCGAGATTTGGCTCAAACAAATGGAGCGACAACCAACACTCTCTGCTGCAACCTGGAAGAAGTTTGCGCTCAAATCCATTAAGACTAATAGAAACAAATATCTAATTTTCTTTTTGTCATTTCTTTTCTCAATTGTCTAATTTCCTCTTTTTGTGCTTGTATATGAGGTTAATCTCTTTTGGTTTTTGATTTGGAGTGCAGATCTTAATTTGGAATTGGAAGTCCCACTTAGACTATCCTAGGGATTTTGGTTTTGCACTTGTTGTTTCTGTTGGAGGTTTGACCGTCTTTGTAAACATATATACTTGTATGAGTGCTGGCTTGCTTTTATACGAGTGATGGTTAAAGCAGAGGAGGTGATAGGGTTGTTGATTGCGTGCTATGGTGAATTCAATATAAGTTTCATGACAATTTAAATATATACCTGGCTTGATAACATATGCACTTGTATATGTGCTAAGTTACTTCTACATTAGTGATGAGCGAAGCACGGTGGTGTGATGATAATGTTTGTTGTATGTGTGCTCACTTACTTTTATACCAGTAATGGTTAAAGTCAGGAGGTGTGATGAGGTTGTTGAATGCATGCTCCGGTGAATTCAATATCATGAGTGTCCTCTAAATTTAAATATATATCTGGCTTGATAAACATATGTATTCGTATATGTACTGAGTTGATTCTATATTAGTGATGAGCGAAGCACGGTGGTGTGATGATATTGTTTGTTGTATGTGCTAGTGAATACAAAATCAATAAAGTTGTCTCAATTTAAAATATAATCACAATTCAATCAATTGACAGTGGGGTTGATTTTGTTAACTCACCATAACAGAATTCGAAGAGGATCTATTCAACATTACATGTCGATGCACCAAAGCAGACAAGTGATCGGAATGCATATGTCTGTGCTGTTTATATGTTTTCCCGGTGTCGGTTAGGTGTTACGAATGTGCAACTTATTCTGGTGTGCTTGTATTGATTATATTGTTTGGAGAATTTTAGTTACATATGGTGTTAATTTATTATTGACAGTGCTTGATAAACATATATACTTGTAGTATGATGATTTGGTACTAAATTAGTGATGGGTGAAACACGGTGGTGTGATGATGCCTTTTACTACCTACATCGCATATTCTTTAATTTATAATATGTTAGAGCAATACAAATTTTATACAGTCTACATTCTAAAACTTTAAAATTCAAGACAATCATTTCCAAGACACCAGTGATTAAGACATATTTAATATAATCATTTTGCTAAATGTTTGCAATTTCTTCATCGATCTTATACCAAATACATTATTCAAATTAAAAAAATTATGAATAGTCATATTCATCTGACATGTATGTGCATAAATAATTTCTACACACTAATGCATCAAAACCATCACTACCAAAAAGACAACATTGTTTAACGCAAATACAAGACAATAATTTTATTAAATTTCCAGTATATAAATTTCTTATACAATACATTCTTCAAATCAAATAATTCAAAACAAATACATGTAAAATATCCGACCATAGCCAACACATCGCCCAAAAATATATAAAACATTATATGGCAGTGAATCGTGCAGCACAACTCAGTACTATGTCATCAACTTTCATCACCCGTTAACCCGCTTCGGCAACATATCCCGACAACTGTTCTGGTTCGTCACATTCATCGTCTTCATCGCATGACTGTTGTGTTTCATCAACTTCGTCGCCCCATGTTTTTCTTCATCAACCTCCTCTGCCCCCATGTCAATTGATCATCCACATCTTGTTCAAAGTCAGAATCTAGCACATCGAACCCAACAGCCGCCAATAATGTATCATATTCATCATTCAGGTTTGCCTTTAGATCGAACATACCTACGTCAAAGGCGTGCAATGCCGCGGTTGAAAGTGTGAATTTTGTTAGTATGCCGGAGAAGTGCTTGCAATATTGATGTAGATCACCTTAGGATTTTAAGGTTTTGTGTTAGTGGATTTAGTGGCACACATTCAGACATTATTAATGGAGTTTTCCCAAAATATAGTATGTTTCTATCACACTTAGTTGTACCCATAATTATTTGGAAAGAGAATTTTCAATTTCTTTAAATGTCCATACCATAAAAACGGAAATATTGAACGACCATTAACACTATCACAGGACAGCCTCCGATGTAGCACCATTCAGCAGCTGCTGAATTAGCCTCATTCAGCAGCCTAACCCATCCCCTAAATATTTACTATCATTTTTATCGTTCTTCTATATTTATTAATTATTAGTACTATTTTATTGGGGTTTGAACTTGACTTAGAGATCAATTATTGGGGTTTAATTACCCACTCATTCTATTATCCATCTTCTTTTTCCCGTCACATCAAAGACCTTGGCTTTGCTGCTTACTTCCTTGGATTGGAGATTAAATCTACTCCTGCTGGATACTCTATTTCTCAAGAAAAATATGCTTCAGACTTGCTCACTGAAGTGGATTTCCCTGTCAATGCCAGAGTTCATACTCCTTGTGCAGTCAACAAAACTCTTGGAACTGATGGGCCTCTCTTTGATCATCCTTCTCTTTACAGAAAAATGGTAGGAAAGCTTTTGTATCTTGGTTTTTCTCGACCTGATATTTGCTATAGTGTCCAGCAGCTAAGTCAACACATGCACTCACCTACCATTCATCATTGGGAGGCTGTAGTTCATGTCCTTCAATATCTCAGAAATACTCTGCATGTTGGGTTGTTTTATCCCTCTGGTTTATGTCTCGACCTCAAAGGTTTCTCAGATGCTGATTGGGCGAACTGTCCCTCCACCAGAAAGTCTTTAACGGGATTTTGTGTCTTCCTTGGAGATGCCCTGATTTCTTGGAAAACAAAGAAGCAAAAGTCTGTGGCACTCAGTTCCACAGAGGCCGAATATAGGAGCCTCAGTGCATTAACTTCTGAGATACTTTGGATTAGTTCTCTTCTCACTGAGTTGAAGATCTCTGTTGCTGCACCTATTCCAGTGTTTCGTGACAATAAATCTGCTATTCAACTGGTCAAAAACTCGATGCATCACGAGAGGTCGAAGCATATTGATGTCAAGTGCCATCATGTTCGAGATCATTTCAAAAAGAAAGAGATTGATCCTCTCTTTGTCCCTTCTTCCCAGCAGCTGGCGCATTCTCAAACTTTGGTGAAATACAAAAACTGCTCTCATTCATTCATTCCCTCGCTTTGATTCTTCAACAACTCTTCTTCCATATCAGATTTCATTCAACGAACAATCAACATGAGAATTAGAAGGCCTAGATCTGCAACACCAAAAGCAAACATTGGTTACCTTAGTCGGGAGCGTGGTGGCGCGGACGGCAGGCAGCAAGGCAGAGAGAAAGCTGCGGGGGAGATGCGGCGAGCGAGCAGGGAGAGAGGGCTACCGCCGCGGGCCAGGAGCATCGCAGAGACGGCTCCAAAATGGCGCACAGGCAGCAGCAATGTTGATGGGGGCGAGACGGGAGGCCTAAAAATCCTATGGAGATGGAGCTAAATCCAAACCAAAATAACCCCAAACCCAAGCGGCGTTCGGCGGTGCGGCCGGCGGCGGCGCCGTGGAGCGAAACGGAACGCGGTCGACGAGCAAATGGGACATAGAATCTAAGGAATTGAGTCGGATGAATCTGAGCATTGGGTAGATCGAAAGGAATTCTGAAATTGGTGAGGCCTGATTAGTTGTTGCCCTAGAGATGAGTATAGGGCAGAGAAAGACAAAATAACTGATTTTAAGTGAAGGGCAAAACTGACATCTCAAATAGCCATTCACTATTTCCAGTAACGGTAACTACATGCTAGCATATAGTATATGTTATTAGATATATACATATAAAACGTGGACCATTTTAAATTAAAGGGAAATCAAGATTAATCTGAAAAGCGTTACTCAAACAATTCAAACAGATAATCATTCATCGTGCCAATCAAGTCGGGAGAGTAAGCGATCGAGGGTTACGAACCCAAACGCTTATGACCTAGCCTAACAGGGTTCATGACGTAGCCTCTTAAGGGCAAGGGCTTTTTTTTTTTACTTTTTACTTCTTAAATAGATAGACTAGGAATTTAAGGCCATGTTGGGCCAACTTTACAACAGGGCCTACTAAATCACTCTATTTATTAGTATTATTAATGACATTAATTTACTAGTACTATTTGTTGCATAGTATGTGATATTACTGTTATCATTAACTAGATTTTTTTCCCTAATACAAATTAATATTAACTCAATTAATTTATAATAATAAATGATATTATTTTAGTTTGTTTAAGAAAAAAATATTTTTTATATAAAATATAACTCTTATTATCGTTTTTTTCCCAAAATGATAGAAGAAGCAAAATTTTGAAATCTTTTTCATAATACACACTAAAGCATAAATTCAAAATTTTAAGCAAAGTTTCCAAAATATTTTCCCTTATGCCTCCCTTTTATCTCTTTGTAACTTATGTGGTATACGTTTCCACTACCATTTCTCTCGCTTCGGCTCCTAAAGAAAAAAAGTTATGCAAAGAAAATACAAATAGAAAAATCAATTCATTAAGATTACCAGCCCTCCTAATTATAAATATTATATGTATAATTATGATAACTAAATATATTAAAACTTTCGATTTATAACTCATTTTTAATCACCCGCAAAAATATGTTAGTTGCATATATTATATTTATATGGTTTTTATGATATGATATCAAATATTAATAATATACTCCCTCCGTCCCATTTGAAATGTCCTGTTTGATTTCTGCACACAATCAAATGCACTTTTCAATCGTTAATATGTCAAATAAAATAGAAGTGAAAATTATGTAAAATATATATTCTAAACCTATACGATTAGATGAATCTAACAAGACCGAACTCGAATATTTTTTCCAAATATATACTTACAATAATATCGAGTCACAATTGAATAATGAACAGTGTAAAAAAAGTCAAACAAGATAATTGATGCGCGATGGAGGAGTAATATGTATGTAGATTAATGACTAATAAAAATATATATAAAATATATATTATCATTATCATGATATTAATTCGGCCAAATGGCCTAAATTTAGGTCCAAAATCTTTCTAATAATGACTCCTTTTTCTAGATCAAAATTGTAATACCCGGGATTTTTACAGCAAAATAAAAATTTATTTCCGAAAAGAAAATAATTTATTACAATAAATTATTGCTCAGAAATGAAACACCGATAGATTCAAAAACTCAAAATGGAATAAAAGAGGGAACGGAAGCCGAAGAAATTCCATGAATCGAGTTAAAAGAATTGGAATTAAATTCAAGAAGGAAAAGAATTTTAATTCCAAAAACCCGTGAAGCCGGAAATAATTTAATCAGATAAATTACTACACGGGAGTCGAAAGACGATGAATCCAAACTCGACGGATTCAAGGTTTCGAATATGAAATTCATTGGAGTCGAAATAAACCCAGAAATGACCCGAAAAGTCGAACCGAAAACGTAGAGGATAGAAACCCGATCGAGAAAAGAAGAAAAGACCCGACAAACCACGCGGACCACTCGAACCGGTCGGACCGGGCGCCGCGCGCTCTCCGCGCGGCCACCGCGTGAGAGTTGGACGACGCGTCCAAGGTTGAGCCCGCGCGCACTTCGCGCGGACAAAGCAATACGTGCGCGCCACCACCGCGCCAGAGGTGCAGGAGGTGTAAACTTTCCATCGGGGGGCGATTTTCTTGCCTAAATTACGATTCCCTTCGAGGGAAATCGGATCCCAGCCTTAAGGAAGGCTTAGGGACGACTGGAGGCGCCTCCAAAACCCTAATCCACAGAAAACACTCCCCATACTACTCCCAACTTCCTCTCCAAGCCAAAACTCCTCCGACGACAATTTCCGGCGAACATTCCGGCGACGACGAGGCAACCGGGACGGAGCCACTGCCTCATAGAACCTTGCGATCGGAAAGATTGGCCGTTCGTCGCGACCCTAGGACGTCCGGACACCCGTTCCAGTGACCCTAATCTCTAAATCTGTAAGTTAAAGCCTTACTCTCAAATTTTTGTGGTTATTTGTTGTTTAAAACTCGAGATCTAAACCCGTAACAAAAATCGATTTTCAAAAATCCTATTTTCGTCCGATTTCAAAGACTCGCCTAAAACTCAACCTTCAGGAATTCAAATCGAAAACTTTTCAACATAAAAGTTGTTCCTAACACCTTTATCTATCTTGTGTCCAAATTTTAGCCGTTGACATTAAGTTTTGCTATCCCAAATCACGCCGTAAACATTCTGTGACAACCCGTACGTTTCAAACTGTGACAGTTTCCCTTACTCGACTTGATGCATGTCTTTCACCCATTTTTTTGAATGATTCAACCTTGCATCCCTAAACAAAAGTTGTAGATAATTGTGTCTAGATTATACATATAAAATTTCACGGATTTTGGTGTTCATTTGATGTGTCAACGGGTCGAATTTCAGAACTGCGATAAAACCTATTCGGAGTCCGCACGTGTACAGTGTGTTGTGGTCGATTTTTGAGTATCAAAAATTCATTATTTACAAATTCTTAAAACATGAAAGTTGTTACTTAACGTGTTTTGCAACTACTGTAAAAATTTCGCATCAATTGGTTTTGAAATGAATTTTTAATCGGCGTCGCACGAACCTGTGACGAAACCCGTCTTGGTGACAGAAACTATCTTTTGCAAAGGACTCGAAATTTGACACACCTCGGAACCTTATTTCCAAAAAACTTAAAACATAAAAGTTGTTCGTGTGTGCATTTCCGAACTACTGTAAAAATTTCAGAATTTTTGGCGTAAGAACGAATTTTTAATTAGGAAAGGCGTAAACTGCCGCAATCGAATTTCTTTTCGAAATTGAAAACTCGAACTATGAAAACGCAATATCGATCAGTGATAACATTGAAATACGAACTTTCAAAAAATCCCGTTTACTAGGCTGAGCCGATCTTCATGCTATCATTATCTTTTGAGACTGCATCGTCAGTGGTCTCCTTACTATCTAAGATTGCCTCGTTAGTGATCTCGCGCGCTGTGTTTTGGATCGCCTCGTTAGTGGTCCTACTATCTTTTGAGACTGCCTCGTTAGTGGTCTCCCATTATTGTGGACCGCCTCGTTAGTGGTCCTATGTTGAGATTGCCTCGTTAGTGATCTCCTTATCATGCCAAAACGGCTCATCCCTTGCGGGTTCGATTCCCCAAGGTGAATAATTCCTGCGGGTTCGATTCCCCAGGATGTGTATGTGAATTCTTGCGGGTTCGATTCCCCAATATGTAAATTTTCCTGCGGGTTCGATTCCCCAGGATGTTTGTTATGTTTTCCTGCGGGTTCGATTCCCCAGGATGTTTGTTATGTTTTCCTGCGGGTTCGATTCCCCAGGATGTTTGTTTATGTTTCCCTGCGGGTTCGATTCCCCAGGATGTGTGTTGATTCCTATGGGTTCAATTCCCTAGGATGTATTTGAGTCCTTGCGGGTTCGATTCCCCAAGGGCGATGGAATATCTTTGACTATAATTGAAACAATGATAGAAGATTGAGATTAAGAAAACGCGTCCTTTCAAGTATGCCTTTAGAATCTTTTGGTAAACTGTTAAATCATATTTTTAATCTGTGCGTGAGTGAAAAGAAAATCTTTAACTAAACCTTCATTCTAATTTATTAAATTCTTATTACTTAGACGGTCAATTGATATTTTGTCAAGAGGTCTAAAAGACTTGAATTTAAGTTTAACTTTTATTTATGCAACTCTAAATTAATCCTCGTATCGCATGAAAGGTGTAATTTTAATTAAACACATGTAACCCCTTAAATTGTTAGTTAGGGATTAACTTACTCAGTATTTTATATACTGATAAAACCCGTTGTTCATTTTTCCATTACAGAGTACGGAGCATGATCATGCATCGGGGGATCACTTTGGACATTAGTTATTTATTTTACATGACTTGCATGCGGGCTTGTTGACCCGAGTTTTGGCCATGTCGGCCCATATTTAAATTTCCGCTGCAACATATTATTCTTTTTCATGTATGGATGATGATACACTATTATTTTTAAGGAATTCCGGACTTGCTTTTAAAAACTTTTTCCAACACCTATAGCCTTGCATCTCTTTAGCAAGCTCGGAGAAACCATGTCTTGCTATGGAGGTGCGGCGGTGACACATCGGCCTGGGTTACCAAATCCGGGGTGTTACAAAAATATTGTGGCCCAAAAGTGGAACAACCTCCTTCCCGTGGCCTATTGTAGTTATTATCTCATTAATTTTTATATACACAAAATAGTATATTGAAGTTTTCTTACCCATGTAGCACTTATTTTTTTATGTAAATTATATAGTTTTTCAAAATTATTTTTTTAAAATAAAAAATTAAATTTTAATACTCCTAAATATTTTTAGTCAAAATAGTATATACATTTATTTAAAGATTTATTTATATATCTTTATTTTTAAACACGGAATATATATTTTATAAACATAATTAATTATGGCTTAATTAATTTCCACTTTTAGGCCATTGCAGCCCGAATTCCAGCCCAATGGTCTAAATTCAGGCCCAAAATGCTTCTAATGACCTATTTTGCTAAATCAAAATATGGTGGCCCAAAAGTGAAAATGACTCCTTCTGGTGGCCTATTTTAATTATTACCTCCAATAAAATTATTGTTCTCATGATTTATTATATTACTAGATTTTTTCGCCCGTTGCGCACGGTTGTTGAACTAATATGACAATATAAAATGAGAGTATAGTTTTTTTGGATTACATGATATTTAAAGTCTTTTGCTTAAATAGTGGTTGAAATCCATTCAACAAAAATTGAAAAGAAAAATAAAGAAGAGAATAAGATGAAGGAACCCACAACCAGGGGGACATAATATGAAATAAATATTTTTACTGTTAGAAAGCTAAATATATATAGTTTCCTTTCATATCTAAAATGATGAGAGCGAGTGTAATATAAATACCCGTTAACTATTCAAAATTAGAAAAAAATATATTTTTTGTATTATTAAGGTTCTAGAAAATATTATTTTACTCCTATATGTTGTACAATAGTAAGTAACCCGTCGAGACTCGACGGGCATATTTATTTCTTTTATATAATATTTATATTTATATTATATAAATTAATAATAAATTGTACTTTGAGTAATGAAAAATATGTAATGATTTTATATAGATTCGAAATAGGAGTATATGATAATATAATTCAAATTATTTTTAAAACTAACAAAGAAATCATATTATACCATCTTTTTTAGCGTCTGTGGCTTGTCCGGTACAAACCTAACATATCAATAAAAATAATTATTAAAATAATAATTTTATTTAATTTGAAATTTAACTAAAATAAAATAAAATTTAAATATAAATATTAAGCATGACATGAAAAATTTCCCTGCAATTTGCTGAAAATTTCATTGTTGAAAATCTTATTGGTAAGGGCTACTATAACAGTATTCTTAAAAATGTCAGGATTATAAGTGGTGCAGTTTATATTTGTATATGTACTATAAAAAAATTGCCGTTATAGGATCACCCGTAGAGTTTATAAGAATATCAACCGAAAATGTCACAACTGATTGTACATCTCCAAATTCAATAACAACTTTACTATCACCTACATCAAGTATCAATTTAATTTTTTGCCATATATAAATTTCATTGTAAATATTTTTTGTGTTATGTTGAGTTAATCATTCTTAATTATATATTAATACTTTAAGTCATATCTTGCTAGTGACACGAACTATTTCAACTTAACTGTTACTGGCTAAAAATTTGTTTGGAAGATAAAGTTCAATATTCTTTAAAGATTGACATTGACTTTTGTTTCTAATCATAGCAAAACAAACCGCGAGTGAGAATTTTCTCATTTGAAATCGAATGGGGGATTTGATTAAATCAGATAGGCTCATATTTATTCTACCAATCAAGAATTTTCTATTTTCATGGTCTTTCGAAAATTAATTTAACCTCAATTATATGGCTATGCATCTTAGTTACGATCAACCTACTTACATTGCATAATTAATTTTTGATGGGTCTATATTACTAAGATGCATGACTATGCAACCCTCATTCAACTATATTTTTCGGTAATTCAGAACAATTGATTGTGTTTAGATATTCCAGTGAAAATAATTCATTGGCTTTACTTATGCTTTCATCATCTTGATAAATATTATTAGAACTGATATATATACATTTTTATTTGTAGATATATGTTCCATGATATAGTCATTGATCGTATGAGAAATCATTGGTATGGGTTAGTATAACATAATCTTTAAAAATATGTGGATTTGAAATGGTGCAGTTCATATTTGCATAAGTTCTCTGAACAAATACCACTATATGATCTTTGGTATATTTCATTAAATTATCATCTGGAAGTTTTATAGCTAATTGTACATCTCCAAGATCAATACCAGCTTTGCCAATTACCATCGCGTATATAAAATATTCATTGTGCAAATGAGTTTTTTTTTTTAAAAAAAATAGTCATAGTAAAACAATTGTGAGATGGGAATTTTTTCCTCTGAAATCAAATGGAGAATTTGGTTAATTCAGACTGTCTCATAATCTTTCTACTAATTAAGAATTTTCATCCCAAATAATGAGTTTTATTTTATTCAGAAGAGAGGTTGTAACACCCCCATTTTCCCTAAGGATGCAGCGGAAGAAAAGTGCGGGAACAATGGGTGGGGTGCTACCGCCACGTAACCCGGACTGCCCGAAATACGCTAAGGCTAAAAATAATAAGTGCAGAACATCAGAGTTTAATGCATATGCTAACCACTTCCCGGGCAAGTTAGCACATACTCTGCACAAAAGCTTATAATACCGTAATGAGTATAAAATAAGCTTAATAAAAATGTTTGGTATAGCGTAACCAAACGGAGGAACGCACTCCTCAAATGAGCTCAATAATAGGAATGGAATAAATCCATGGAAATTTTTATTTAAAAGAGGTTGTACCTCGCATTTCAAAAATATTATAATAAGGGGTTGTCTATCTCGTATTTCAAAAATAGCACTGCTAAACGCAAAAATGCATTGTTTAAACAGTAGGGCACAACATTTGCATAAACGGGATAAAACCCAAATATTTATTCATGCTTGATAAATAATTTCCCATGCTTTATAAAAATTATCTTTGCCTCATAAAAATGATTTATGCCAAGTAATATGTCATTATCCCCAAAAAGGGGATTAAAAAGTACATTTTCTTATAAATATTACCCCATACCGTGCCCGTGCAAAATATGCTCTGTCAACCTTGCAGATCTGAAACCTGAAAGGAAATGGTGACAAGTGTAGAGTCAGCGAAAACAATCGCTGAGTAAGTAGAAGTTTACTCCCGGAGGAGATAGGGTAGCAGAAATAATTTAAAGACAACAGTTATGGTCATGGTATGCTAAAACGAGAATAATTCATACATAAAGTCAATATTAATCTAAATCCCGGGAAAAGATAATACAGCAATATGCGTTACCGAAATTTAAATATTTCAGCCACCGTGTGTGGGGTTCCGCTCTAGGGCTCTAGTCCCACTCGAAGGTGGGGTCCCTGTTTTGTCGGACTCAAGTCCCACATGCACTCAAGGGTGTGGGGGAGGTAAGAAATTTCCTCAAGCCCACTATGAGAGAAGACCATAGCGCCGAGCTGTGAGTCCCGATAGTCCCCGTGTGGCGATTAAGTGCACAACAGCGTGGGAGTTGGGCAGCTGCGACCCATGGCACATCGCTCATCCCCGTAACAATGAGCTCAAAAATCCGAAGGATTTTGTGAATAGTTGCGAACATCATAAAGCACAGTAAAATGGCATACCAATAATCCAAAAACAGTAGGGAGCTATAAGCATAAATTTAAAATAACAAAGCGGTAGTAAAAATTATGCTTAAGCTAAAATAAATTTGGGCTTTACTCCAAAAAGTAAAAATCTACTTACAGTCACCGTGGATGAAATGGACACGACACACGCACGGCCTACGAGCAGATATCCCTTTACAGCTATTTGACTAGCAAAAATTTTAATATTAAGTTAGTAAGCTATAATATAAAAATAATAATAACTAGGATTTCCGACTTAATAAATCTTACCCGAAGCACTCTCACGGACTAGCTATCTGTACTAATCCTTACTTAGCTTTAAAACTCCTTAGCTTAGAGAAAATTCCACTCGAAAAAGAAACCCAACTACTAGGAATATCTCTAACCAAGACACTCAAATTCTACATGCCAACTAGGCAGTGAACGAAAGACAATTTATTAAAGAAAATGGAGCTGATTTGGTGTGAAAAATGGTGAGGGGAATGGGGGTCTTATATAGAAATGTTTGCTAGAGAAGACAACGAGCTGTTTCCCCATAGCAGCTTTCCCATCCCTTTTTGCTGATCCCCTTTCCTCTTATTGATTCCTGCGCCCCCTTCTTTATTTTACCCTTCCCAGTCAACTTTCTCTGTTGGGAATTTTATTTGTTTTGTTCTCCTGTGTCCTTGCACACCTTTCCCAGCCTTTTACAGTTTTTTTTTTTTGTCCCTCCTCCTAGGCACCTCCGGTTGAGAAGCAAGAAGACAGCGGTAGTGGGAGGGCCGGCGGCGGCAAAAAGGCGACGGTGGCGGCGACTCTTCTCCCTCCTCTCCTTCTCATCTCGTCCTCCTCTCTTTTCTTTTAGTTTTCTTTTGCCTTACCTCCCTCTCTCTCGGGCAGCTCTGGCGGCAGCACAAGGAGGCGCGGCGGTGGCGGCGGTAAAGATGGTGGCGGCTCTCTTCTCCTTCCCTCCCTCCCTCTTCTCGCCCTCTCTCTCGCGGATCTCTCTCTCTCTCTGTCTCTGCCCCTCTCTTTTATTTTTTTTTCATTGTTGGTTTTGAAATCGGAGTGGATGTAGTGGTGGAGGATGGGTGGCGGCGTCTAGGTTTGAGGCCGCGGGGTTTGGTGTTGATTTAATGGTGGTGGTTTCGGATTTTGAAGAGGATGGAGGGGATGGCCGGAAATTTGGAGTGGAGGTGATGAAACGGTGTTGCTGTGGTGGGGGCAGCAGGTGTGGCGGACTTGGGGAGATGAAAGTGGAGGCGGAGGCGCGATGGTGGCCGGCCGGAGGCTGCGGGTGGTGGCTGCGTGGTGGAGTCGCCGGCGGAGCTCCGGCGATGACGGCGCCGGAAGTGGGCGGCGGCGGCAGCAGCAAGTAGGGTTAGGGTTAGGGTTTGTGTGATGGGCTTGGACTCAGTGTAGTGGGCTTGGGCTTGTGTTGGGTTTTAATTAATTTATCTCCCAACTTTGTTTAATGGATCTTGCCCAATTTACAAATACCCACTTATGGACTTAATTGACTAATTAATCTAAGTTGTGGACTTAATAATTTAATCATCCGGTATAATTAGTCGTCGAGCAATTCGAGATTCCATATTTTCCAATTCGGGACCATCTTAATTAGAAGTCGGACATGTGTTAAGTATTGTGATTTAATTATAGGAACTTAATTTAATTTTTGAATGGTCTTTACACTTGTAATTTAATTTAATGGATTTAATGTATTAAATCACCTATTAAATTGTTGTCATTAGTAAAAATGATTTGAGACTTCAAATCCCTTAATTTGGATAATTTTGTTAATTCCCATTCGATCACTTGTTAATTTCACAATCTAATTAGCCATTACTTTAAACAAGTCATAGGGGTTCATCCTACATTTTAATCCATCCTTTAATATTAAATTGTACTCTTGCAATTAAAATCTATGAACCTAAAATAATTCAAATCTCCTAATTGAATAATCTAGGAGTATTAAATAAAAGGATCATCCTTGATTTCCATAAATGGGTTTAATTTTATAGTGATTAAATCTAATCATAATGATTAATTTTATAATATAGTTCTTCATTATTAATTAATCGAACATTTATAAAGTAATGGATCTATACTCCAAAGTTCTCGGCGTCCGCTCATTACGCGATTAGGATTTAATTTGCGCTACAATGCAGGTAGGGAATTTAGGTTTAAAATGACTAATTAATTTATATTAAATCCGATAGTCGTTGCTTCGAAAATATATCATCCTCTTAAAATGTTTTAAATTTAATCGGAAATTTAGAATATTTATTTATTAAAATTTTTTTTAATTTTGTTTAAAATTTTATGGAGTGTTATAGTCTACCCTCCTTAAAATAAGGCTTCGTCCTCGAAGCCTCACGACGAAACTTAAGAGTAATTTATAATCATGTTTTATAGGAAGCTTTTATCATTCTTACCTATTAATTTCAATTTCCTTCAATCGGCCACAAACATTTATTCCTAATATCCGCTTGGTCTCCTCAGGTTTATCCTGTACATGGCAGGAATCGTCTCATTTTTATTCTGTCGGTATCTCTAAAATTTTTATATATGGTCATTAATCATTGAGGTCAAATTTGGATTGGTTCATCTTTCTCGTGAAGCTTTCTTTACCGGTATGCTAACGGCTCCGTACTCCATTCACTTCGTAGGGAGATAAAGATAGACTATCTCATTTAATTATTTACCGATCCCCTATATCTTAATAAGCCTAGGTCAAAATATCCATTGATATGCTATCTTACATCCGTTTTGGGGTTCTATCGATTCATTTTAAATTGTTAGGCGTCATGTGAATGCACTATACTCCTTAATAAATCCCACTTGTCTTGTTGGTAAACTGTTGTCCTTAGAAAAATTATATAATCGTTTCGAAACACTTGGTCAATTTTGCTTGATATACTTGGTCCGATAATTAGTTGTTATGCTTGGAGCGTCCTTTACATTTTAAAAATATTAAAGTAAGTTCCTCGAGTTCATCCCAAAATAGATAAAATTTAAATCCTTTGGAAATCCAACTCAGCTCATCCTTAACCGGAAATGTTTACGTCTAAAGTCCATCATTAATCATCCTTAGTTGTACACCTGTGATTCTTTTAATTACTTCCAAGTCTCGGTCACTTTGAAATTTTCAAATGCTAGTTAATTATTCTTCATGGATACCCGACCCAGGGTTACACGAAAGTGGTTTAGGTCCAATTGCTTGGCCTATAAAATTTATAATGAATATCCTCCTTACCATGTCTTGTTGTTAGTTCTCTCTTTATTAGGCTACCTTAATAGGTGTTCATTATTTTTAAATAATAATAATTTCAATGAAGAATTCCCTTGCTTGGTGGGTTATCATCTTGATAAACGACATTTCCAACTAAGGATTATCCACCGTATCTTGGTAATTATGAATTTTAACTTTTATCGGGTGTGCAATCTTCCGTCCTTAATTATAAGCTTCGTCCTTGGAAATCCATAGTATTCAATCCATCGTATCATAGGCTCTTGTATAGTTTTATTTTTATTGTGGTTGTCGTTATGGTCATTATCATTTTTGAAGGAGAAACCTTTTACATAACACGTTTGGGAATCCTATCGAGGTAGATAAAAGTAATTCCCCACTATTCCATCAAGTCTTAATTAGTAGATCATCCTAATTAAGGATTGGGTTCCAAGTTCTTAAACCTAAAGGATAGAATTCACCGTCTTAAGCTAATCATTTAAGCGCTTACTGAGGCAAATTATTCTTGGTAGATATTTAACTTCCTTTGCCAATTGGCGTATAAATTGAGGGGAACTTTGTGAATATGTTGTAGAACTCGTGGTGAGTTTAAAAATCCCTTTGATGCCTTTACTTGACACTCGCGTCTCATCTTTAAGACCACATAATATTTAGAAAAGTTCTAATTCTTGGTTACTCGTGTGATTATCGTGGTTAACACATAATTCGTGTTCTTACAAGCCTAAGGCATAACCTTAATTAAGCTTATAAATAATGCTAGAGCAAAGCATGATAGTAGAAATTCAGTTATATATCCGATAACGCAAAATGGCTCAAGGCCGGTTCGATATAACGCCGTGATTTGGTAGATCTACTGTTGGGGTAAACGTCCCCGAGATCTTACCGATGATAAGAATAAGACTAAGTGCAAATGTCATCATCTACTGTAGTCATCGTCTACATAATAGGGCCTAGATAAAGCAACTAGGTTCTGGGAACTAGATACTAAGGGAAAATAGATAAAGGCAACCATGGCATCAATCCTCAGCTACGAGGTAGAACGGCTCCACACGCTGGGGCTCCCCAACTTCAGCTGCAATGGTGGCCACGGGCGCGTTTCTCAGGTCATGGTAACGGTAGGTACGGGCCAACCCGGGAACCCGACGACGGGGCCCCCACTCATCCTCCAAGTGGTGAAGCTCCGTAAAGAGTGAGATGGTGTGTGTCTCCAGCGCAGCGATCCTCTGTCGCTGTCTCGCAATCTCACCATCCTGTCGCTGAGCGACAGCCTTGATGCAGTCTTGCATCTGCACTCTCAGGCGAAACTCGGCCTCCGCCTGAGCTTCCAACTCTTTCAGCCTTGCCCTCAGTTGGGCTTTCTTGGCCTCATGGCCGTGGACTTTGCGTTCGAGCATGGCCACGTCCCTAGTCAATTTGGTCACGGTGTCACTAAGTGCCGAAAGTGCCTGGTCCGACATCTGGGAAAAATTCTTATCAGGATAACTTATAACAACCAAAATTCTGCTCGTGCCTATATGCATAATGTGTGTGTGTTCCCATCCCCAAATATAACTTTTAAAATACTTGGCATAGTCCTTTCAAAAATTATTTTCGTGCAAAAATTGTAATAATTTAAATGCACTACTTCCTTGGGCAAAAATGCTCCGAAAATAATTCCTTCGTGCACAAATTTTAAAAATTTTAAATGCACTACTAGCATAGCAACCATGCTTTAAAATAATCTCTCATGTGCCCAAAACTTAAGTAATTTGAATGCACATCTTCCCATTGTAAAAATACTTCCAAGGCTTTTCGTGTAAAAATTTAATAATTTAAATACACTACTCGCATAGCCATAGAGCTTTCAAAATAATTTATGGTGCATAAATTTTAAATAATTTAAATGCACAAATCCATAGAGCAAAACCGCTCTGATACCAATCTGTAACACCCCCATTTTCCCTAAGGATGCAGCGGAAGAAAAGTGCGGGAACAATGGGTGGGGTGCTACCGCCACGTATCCCGGACCGCCCGAAATACGCTAAGGCTAAAAATAGTAAGTGCAGAACATCAGAGTTTAATGCATATGCTAACCACTTCCCGGGCAAGTTAGCACATACTCTGCACAAAAGCTTATAATACCGTAATGAGTATAAAATAAGCTTAATAAAAATGTTTGGTATAGCGTAACCAAACGGAGGAACGCACTCCTCAAATGAGCTCAATAATAGGAATGGAATAAATCCATGGAAATTTTTATTTAAAAGAGGTTGTACCTCGCATTTCAAAAATATTATAATAAGGGGTTGTCTATCTCGTATTTCAAAAATAGCACTGCTAAACGCAAAAATGCATTGTTTAAACAGTAGGGCACAACATTTGCATAAACGGGATAAAACCCAAATATTTATTCATGCTTGATAAATAATTTCCCATGCTTTATAAAAATTATCTTTGCCTCATAAAAATGATTTATGCCAAGTAATATGTCATTATCCCCAAAAAGGGGATTAAAAAGTACATTTTCTTATAAATATTACCCCATACCGTGCCCGTGCAAAATATGCTCTGTCAACCTTGCAGATCTGAAACCTGAAAGGAAATGGTGACAAGTGTAGAGTCAGCGAAAACAATCGCTGAGTAAGTAGAAGTTTACTCCCGGAGGAGATAGGGTAGCAGAAATAATTTAAAGACAACAGTTATGGTCATGGTATGCTAAAACGAGAATAATTCATACATAAAGTCAATATTAATCTAAATCCCGGGAAAAGATAATACAGCAATATGCGTTACCGAAATTTAAATATTTCAGCCACCGTGTGTGGGGTTCCGCTCTAGGGCTCTAGTCCCACTCGAAGGTGGGGTCCCTGTTTTGTCGGACTCAAGTCCCACATGCACTCAAGGGTGTGGGGGAGGTAAGAAATTTCCTCAAGCCCACTATGAGAGAAGACCATAGCGCCGAGCTGTGAGTCCCGATAGTCCCCGTGTGGCGATTAAGTGCACAACAGCGTGGGAGTTGGGCAGCTGCGACCCATGGCACATCGCTCATCCCCGTAACAATGAGCTCAAAAATCCGAAGGATTTTGTGAATAGTTGCGAACATCATAAAGCACAGTAAAATGGCATACCAATAATCCAAAAACAGTAGGGAGCTATAAGCATAAATTTAAAATAACAAAGCGGTAGTAAAAATTATGCTTAAGCTAAAATAAATTTGGGCTTTACTCCAAAGAGTAAAAATCTACTTACAGTCACCGTGGATGAAATGGACACGACACACGCACGGCCTACGAGCAGATATCCCTTTACAGCTATTTGACTAGCAAAAATTTTAATATTAAGTTAGTAAGCTATAATATAAAAATAATAATAACTAGGATTTCCGACTTAATAAATCTTACCCGAAGCACTCTCACGGACTAGCTATCTGTACTAATCCTTACTTAGCTTTAAAACTCCTTAGCTTAGAGAAAATTCCACTCGAAAAAGAAACCCAACTACTAGGAATATCTCTAACCAAGACACTCAAATTCTACATGCCAACTAGGCAGTGAACGAAAGACAATTTATTAAAGAAAATGGAGCTGATTTGGTGTGAAAAATGGTGAGGGGAATGGGGGTCTTATATAGAAATGTTTGCTAGAGAAGACAACGAGCTGTTTCCCCATAGCAGCTTTCCCATCCCTTTTTGCTGATCCCCTTTCCTCTTATTGATTCCTGCGCCCCCTTCTTTATTTTACCCTTCCCAGTCAACTTTCTCTGTTGGGAATTTTATTTGTTTTGTTCTCCTGTGTCCTTGCACACCTTTCCCAGCCTTTTACAGTTTTTTTTTTTTGTCCCTCCTCCTAGGCACCTCCGGTTGAGAAGCAAGAAGACAGCGGTAGTGGGAGGGCCGGCGGCGGCAAAAAGGCGACGGCGGCGGCGACTCTTCTCCCTCCTCTCCTTCTCATCTCGTCCTCCTCTCTTTTCTTTTAGTTTTCTTTTGCCTTACCTCCCTCTCTCTCGGGCAGCTCTGGCGGCAGCACAAGGAGGCGCGGCGGTGGCGGCGGTAAAGATGGTGGCGGCTCTCTTCTCCTTCCCTCCCTCCCTCTTCTCGCCCTCTCTCTCGCGGATCTCTCTCTCTCTCTGTCTCTGCCCCTCTCTTTTATTTTTTTTTCATTGTTGGTTTTGAAATCGGAGTGGATGTAGTGGTGGAGGATGGGTGGCGGCGTCTAGGTTTGAGGCCGCGGGGTTTGGTGTTGATTTAATGGTGGTGGTTTCGGATTTTGAAGAGGATGGAGGGGATGGCCGGAAATTTGGAGTGGAGGTGATGAAACGGTGTTGCTGTGGTGGGGGCAACAGGTGTGGCGGACTTGGGGAGATGAAAGTGGAGGCGGAGGCGCGATGGTGGCCGGCCGGAGGCTGCGGGTGGTGGCTGCGTGGTGGAGTCGCCGGCGGAGCTCCGGCGATGACGGCGCCGGAAGTGGGCGGCGGCGGCAGCAGCAAGTAGGGTTAGGGTTAGGGTTTGTGTGATGGGCTTGGACTCAGTGTAGTGGGCTTGGGCTTGTGTTGGGTTTTAATTAATTTATCTCCCAACTTTGTTTAATGGATCTTGCCCAATTTACAAATACCCACTTATGGACTTAATTGACTAATTAATCTAAGTTGTGGACTTAATAATTTAATCATCCGGTATAATTAGTCGTCGAGCAATTCGAGATTCCATATTTTCCAATTCGGGACCATCTTAATTAGAAGTCGGACATGTGTTAAGTATTGTGATTTAATTATAGGAACTTAATTTAATTTTTGAATGGTCTTTACACTTGTAATTTAATTTAATGGATTTAATGTATTAAATCACCTATTAAATTGTTGTCATTAGTAAAAATGATTTGAGACTTCAAATCCCTTAATTTGGATAATTTTGTTAATTCCCATTCGATCACTTGTTAATTTCACAATCTAATTAGCCATTACTTTAAACAAGTCATAGGGGTTCATCCTACATTTTAATCCATCCTTTAATATTAAATTGTACTCTTGCAATTAAAATCTATGAACCTAAAATAATTCAAATCTCCTAATTGAATAATCTAGGAGTATTAAATAAAAGGATCATCCTTGATTTCCATAAATGGGTTTAATTTTATAGTGATTAAATCTAATCATAATGATTAATTTTATAATATAGTTCTTCATTATTAATTAATCGAACATTTATAAAGTAATGGATCTATACTCCAAAGTTCTCGGCGTCCGCTCATTACGCGATTAGGATTTAATTTGCGCTACAATGCAGGTAGGGAATTTAGGTTTAAAATGACTAATTAATTTATATTAAATCCGATAGTCGTTGCTTCGAAAATATATCATCCTCTTAAAATGTTTTAAATTTAATCGGAAATTTAGAATATTTATTTATTAAAATTTTTTTTAATTTTGTTTAAAATTTTATGGAGTGTTATAGAGGTTAAATAATTTCACGGAGTAAGTTTTTTGCAGGTAGAATTCTCGTCACAATCTCGTTGAATACTAAATTTAGAATATGCAGTCCACTGGATACTATTCCACTGGATTCTACAGGCAGCACCATGTCACCTCTTCCACGAAGGGCTATACATAATGTTTTCTAGATAAATTATTGATAAATATCTTATCATTTCCACCACGTAAAGGAAAAATATCAAACATCATCACTATCAACTACATACATTATTTTATTATAAACATTATTACGTTCATCAGTCAAAAAATTAAATAGCTTAGCATGAACCGCTTCATCTATTCCTTATTATAATATGTCTGTTCTAGTATCAATAGATTATATGTTTCGGACGTTAAAACTTTATTCAGTATCGGCATTCCAGAGAAAATTTTTAAACTTATATAATTTGCAGCAGTTAGCCTTTCAATTCCTAATAAAGCTATATTTATATTCGTTATTCCGTAAATTACAAATCTGTTAAAATATAAATTAATGAATTATTTTTTAAAAAATAGATTAAAAATAAAATTTTCCTTTATTTATAGATTGATATATTCGCACTCACAATAACTCTTTATACATCAGATTCTTTTATTTATAATATGCTTTATGAAAATAATTAATTTACTTTAAACTAATTATCCAAAGAATATAAATTTTCACATTTCTCTTAATAAAGAATTATTTTTAGAGAGAATAACTTTTTAGGCCATCAGAATGATCAATTTTCAGATTTTAGCTTTTTCATTTATAATTTTGAGGCACTACAAGGCTGTCAGACCCACAAATAGGGCAAAAGCGGACCGCATGTTCAAATCGCCTCATTATGGTCAAAAAATGGAAATCACATCCCTCCGGTAGCCTATTTAAGTTTTTTATTTTATTATTTTTTATGTAAATAAAATTAATAATATTAATTCCATCCCATGATTTATGTCTTGCTTTTCTTTTTTGACATTTTGTATAAAAAATAACCAGTTAATAACAATGTGTCAAACTATATCTTGATTCCATATATATTTAAAATTCCATGTCGTTTTAAAACTGAAATTATGTGAATAAAATAATGCAAAATCTAAAATAAATATATAAATAAATAATGCAAAAATCTAAAACAATAATACAATGCTAAAATCTAAAATAAATAAATAAATAAACGCAAAATTAAAATTTGAAATCTTTTAAAAGCTAAAAATTATAGGAATTTCATACTCCCTCCGTCTCGCGAATTGTGGCTCGTTTCTTTTGGGCACGGTAATTTATATGGTGGGATGTGGTGAGGTTTAGTGGTTAAAGTGATGTGGGTATTTGTGTTTAAAATTTTAATGAATTTTGACTTTCTTTATTGTTTAGCTTTGATAAAATATTATTCTAATGATTTAATTAGAGAAAAATATTCAAGTGTGGTCTTGTTAGAATCGTCTAGACGTCTAGATTTAGAATATATAGTTTATATAACTTTTATTTCTACCAATTTTAAAATATGAAGAATTAAAGAAATGCAAGGGACTTTGTGTAGAAAAATAAAAGTGTATTGGGAGTTGTGCAGAATAGTAAAATTGATTACCTTTAATGAGATTTAGAAACCATTAAGATTCTAATCATATTTATATTAATTAAATTTATCTAAAAAGGGAAAGTGACCACAATTCATGGGACAACCAAAGAGAAATACGAGCCACAATTCGTGGGACGGAGGGAGTATAAGTTAAAAATTTTATATCTTTTAATAACTGAAAATTATGTAAAAATAAAAATTATTGGAATAAAAAGTGCAAAAATCTAATATAAATAAATAAAAAAATCAAAATCTAATATAAATAAATGCAAATATAAAAAATTCCAAATTTCAAATCTTTTAAAATTGGTAACTATGAGAATTTCATATAAATTGAAAATTTCATATCTTTTTAAAATGGAAATGAGGATTTTCATATCCAAATCAATAAATATTTTGACATAAATAAATAGTAAATAAATAACAAATATAAAATAAAAATCTAAATTTAATTAATAGAAAATGCAAAAATTTAAGAAAATTGGAAATTTAGAATGGAGACACCACATTAAATGTTGACTTGGTTGACCACTAATGGTATTACTAATATATAGATTTTGACTATTATTCTAAAGTTTTTAAAAAATATTGTTTATAATTTTTTGTTATCTTACATTATTTAAAACTTATATTTTATTAAGTAATGTATTTTAAATTTTTGTTGTGATTGGTTTTTATGGAATAATCTTTTATTTTATAATTAAGTTTTGATTATCTGTTAATTTTTAAAATAATACTTTAGTTCATTTTTGTCCAATTTTCTCTTTCCATATTGATTACGAATAAAATGGTAGTTAATTAATTTAATTTATATTTATTATTTTTTTTTAGATAACGGTGACGTGCAAACGTCGGCAAAGAAGAAAGCTAAAAAATCTACAGCAAAAAGAAAAGAAGAGACGAAAAATCAATAACGCTGAAACCAACTCCCCAAGGAGTCTGCAGTGTAGCTAGCACGGACGTCATCCGGCGGAAACGCCCAAGTCGTGTAGAAATCAACTGATTTAGCACCTCTCTTAGCCAGACTATCTGCAACCATGTTGCCCTCTCTGAAAATATGACTCCACTTGTAGCCCCGCCTCTGTCGAAGAATCTCCTAAATATTCTTCAAGAGTGGTGACAACAAATGAGCTTCCTCAACGCCAACTTGTAACAAACGGATAGCCTCCTTAGAGTCAGAAAAACAATATGCTTCAGTCACTCCCTTCTGAAATAATGCTCGAAGCCCTCGCCAAATACCAGTTAGCTCCGCCACCAAGTTTGTCGAGCGACCAATGAAACCAGAGAAACCCTCCACCCATTGGCTGTCTCCCGTGCGAATGACTCCCCCAAAACCCGAAGGCCCCGGGTTGCCCAGGGAGCTGCCATCAACATGGAGCAAAATTCCCATATGTCGAGTCGGATTCCAATTCACCAATCGAGGTTGACGCGCCTTGATCTGCTTAGAGAAAACCCTGTCAAACGTTAGCCCAAGGGAGAAGGACTTGCGAGCGGTTTCATTGCTATCCACCCGAGTTCCTTGCATGCAAAAATCATTCCTCCCTCGCCAGATATTCCACAACATCGCCCAACACTGCCCAGACCATCGCCTATGGAGAGAGTGAAAAACCAAGGGAATATCATTACTGCCAACTTGTTGGGGGATGAAACTTTTGACAAGTTTCATTAACACGAGTAATTGTTATTAAAACAGGTTTTGTTTATTGCTCGAGGAGGAAACTGTGATTTCAAGTGGCGCCTCGAGAATTATTAAAAGAAAAGAGTTATGATTCACGAAAAAGGGTTTAAGGATATATTAAGATTTCCCTTTTTATTACTCATGTGGGGTCTTTAGATTTCAAATGGCGCTGTGGTCCTTCCCGCCATGAAACTTTTGACAAATATCACGGTGCAACCGGGATTGACCTTCAGTCTGTCACCCTGAAAGTCCCTGGTATCTGCACCATGATGCTTCTCTTAATTTCATGTCAAGAAGATACCTGCCATGAAACTTTTGAACATCTTCCCACTACATGAGTATTTCTAAAATGTTGTATTTTTATTTACTCGTGTCAAGAAACTGTGCTCCCGAAAGCGCACGGAGTCAAAAATTGCAGTAATTTATAGTAAGTACCGGATCGTTCACTGGAGGATGTGCGATGGAAGCAGGGCCCACGTCGTTTACTAAGATTTTCCACTCGGTTACTCAATTCAAGTTTTGCAAGATTTTCTAACAACTACTTGACATAGTTTAAATCCAAATCAGGAAAGCAGTAAAAGTTATTCTACAAAGCAAATAAATTCTATTCTAAGGAAGCGATAAAGTTATACTACGAAAGCGGTTAAAACTATTCTACGAAAGCAGATTTAAAATGAGACAGAAGGGACAGGAGGGAATAATAAAGATTGGACAAGATTCAGATGAAACACAATTAAACTTCCATTTTTTTATACGCAGATCTTAGCTTGGGATAATTCTTCAGTTAGCTAATTCTCATGCTCTCTATACCATGTTTCCTTTAACAGACAGGTACTTACAGTAAGAGTTTACATGCTCTTAAGACAACAAAATCTAAGATACCACAGACTTACTAATAACTCCCTTCTCAGGCCTTGTTCACAGGCCTTGCGAAGTTAGATTATTTATCTGTGGTGGATAAGCAACACCTAGCATACCATTAGTTGACATGCCAAGTACTCCTATCATTCTCCCATGTCACACCCAAAGTTTTCAAAATGAGCCCCAAACCCTTTCCATAACTCTCAAACCTTTTAACAGATGGACAACCTTAAATTTCTTCCGAGTGACCTCTATGAAAGCGTTTAAAAGAAAGCGGTAAAGAAAGCAAGTAAAAACCTATCACTCGGAAGTCTTAAAAAGCATCTCTTTCCGTTAGTATAAAAGAGCCCCTGGTCTTGGTGACCAGATGCAGATCAAGAACCCCCGAGATATCAATGAGCCACAGGGCTTACAACATCTGGGTAGTTATGAGATACAAATTAAATGAAACAGATCCATAAATGAACCTGCTCCGGATGCACTCACTCAAGACTCAATTTTTGACTTTGGCAGAAGAAGATAGCAGTCGAAGGAATACTCAACCCTACCTTAGAAATTAACCAAGGCCTATATGTTGTTCCTCCAGTATTATTTATCACATCTCATCTACACCCAAGTGGGTATTGATTTAATGCGATATTTAATATAAGATTTCCAACACACAGCAATTTTGAGAAACTAATGGATATTTGAAAATCATTCCCTAAACAGGTACTAAACTCTCAATTAAAACACAGATCCTTTCAATCTAGATGAGACCTAATCGCTGACTCTGCTTCTAAGCTCTCAAAATCAACCCCCAGTGGAATATGAGTTAGTCACAACTATCGAATTTATCCCTTACTCGGATCCGGATTTTATAAAAGAATTTTTGTTGGAAATTTATTATGCAGCATCTGATTTAAATCAAGACTTCTGTGTCCAAGGGGAAGGATCCCCAAAATAATGATATGACTGGAACATCTACATAATAGTATCATGCATACAAGTTTATGAAAAGGAAAATAAAACACCCCAAAATATATGGTGGAGTTAGACAGAATGCGACACACACAGGTGAGGTAGCCTGAGGCAAGAAGAAATTGGCTAAAAGAATGCCAGAAATAACTGGAGTTATCCGAATGGCAAACATCTGCTATTTGGTTCCCAGGTATTCCAGATGGAATGATTTTAGACAGTGAGGATTCTTTAATGACAGTGATCGCTATCATCAAGAGTCCTACTGTCCATGAAATGAGGAAAAACCTACATGGTCTCTTACTATTGTATTATTACAACAGTGTTGATCGACACTGTCTAATATTACCATAGCTTGAAATTCAGGTTTGAAATTAAGGTAAAGAAAAGAAAACTGTATCTGATCAGAAATTGGCTGAGTGGCTAGTCGTATCTCGATGAAGAGACCTTTCTCCGTATCTTCCACCAATCTCTAATCAAACCATGCAAAATAACAAGTAATGATTAATACACAGAAGACGAGCTAGTCGAATCCCTATGAAAGGACCTTTCACCAACATTGATCTGTGATATTTCTCATTACCCATTCATACACACAATGAAAAAGAAAATAAGAATTTAAGAAAATGTTTTTGGTATTGTGTGGGTATTAATCACACAATAAATAGACACTAGTGGGCTGAAATGTGTAATGGATGGAAATTAGATATTATGGGCCTAAGCCCAATACACCCATGCAACTTACACATTTCAAGAGATAAAATATTTTTGGAGTTTTCAAAATAAAAGGATAGTTCAATTCGAATTATTGGGGTAATTCGAATTGAGAATGCATGAAGAATGAAGCATGATCTTATTCAATTAATCCTTGCAGAGGAATGAGACATCATCAAATTCGAATTGTTATCCAATTCGAATTAATTCAAATTGGACAATTCGAATTGGTGAAGTCCTTTCCTTGCTCAAAATTGACTAAGGTGTATACCTCAAGGGGAAGGTGAATTCGAATTGTCCATGCAATTCGAATTAATTCGAATTTGGACAATTCGAATTGGATGAAAACAGAAAATAAACTAAGGCATGAAGGGATGACAATGGATACAATGTGGTTTTCAAGCCAATTCGAATTGTGGAGCAATTCGAATTAATTCGAATTGGATAATTCGAATTGGTTGAAAACCTCATGAAGAGAATGTTTTGTTGTGCAACTCGAATTATAAGGCAATTCGAATTAATTCGAATTGCTTCAATTCAAATTGCACACTTTTTCTCATATAAATTTTTTTATGTCTCACAAGTATGGGTTAGGTATACACTGTGCGAGTAATGATGGGTTTAGATTCACCAAATCCCTCATCTCACATCAGTGTCATTTCACAGCCACCCTAGTGAGATTTTTCAAAAATAAAACAAACACATGTCCAGTGGGTATTGATTGGATTCAACCTTATTTCTACAAACACAAGATTCAAAGGTTAAAAACCCTAAAACTTCTAAATATCTAAGAACTGCAAGCAAAAGAAACAAGAATAACTAGGTTATCTAAACCAAGAAAACACGAATAAAATAGATATATAAGGCAAGAAAAATAAATCTAAACAACATCTAGAAACAACTAAAAACTAAGAATACTTGTTTTGAAGCTCTAAGGATAAAATCAAACCAAAAACCCACCAAGCATGCATTTATTGTGTTTGAATGTCAACTAGAACATAATAAATGCAACCTAGTTGAAACAAACAAACATTCTAGGCATTTATTTCTAAGAAAGCATTAAGGAGTGCCAAAACACATGAATAACACCATTTCTGGAAATTTTTCTTGTATTGACACTTGAAAGCAAAGTAAAGAACCCAAAACCATCATTAGCTTGAAGGCAGGGTTTATTCTAACTAAAAAGCATGTAAAAATATGGAAAATGGCTACTCTAAGGGTTTAACAAACTGCTTCTACACTACACTAAGATCAAAGCATGTAAAAATTACACTACTTGCAAGAAAAATAAACTACACTAAACTAAACTACCTACCTAACCCTTAAGGGGTGTGGAACCTCCTGCTGTTCTTTTTGTTCCCAAGCTGATTTTTGGAATATGTTCGACTCTTAATTTTGTTGTGGAAGGTCAGCTTTTATAGAAGAATTTTCTAAACCCTTGGCCCACCAGTGTTGTGCTCATGCTCCACAGCTTCATTTGAATGAGTTTTGAGTGAAGTTCGAATTATCTCAATCAATTCGAATTAATTCGAATTGTGGGATCTCCTCCTTGAGCTGGGATTGTGGCCTTCAGTTGTCAATTCGAATTGTTGTGAATAATTCGAATTGGTCTTTTTCTTGAATTGGATGATGATTCTGCTTGGCTTCCTTGCATCTGTTGGCAATTCGAATTGTTGGTGCCAATTCGAATTAATTCGAATTGCACAATTCGAATTGCATCTTCTTCTTGCCTTTGGTTTCCTTCTTCTTCATTCCCCAATTCGAGTTATTCAAGCCAATGCGAATTAATTCAAATTGGCTATAGTAATCCGAATTGGCTCTTCTGCATTCCTTCCCAACACTTGACCATTCTTTGCTCTCTTCATCAATTCGAATTGTATGCAATTCGAATTAATTCGAATTGCATAATTCGAATTGTGCTTCAACACTTAACCAATTTTCAGTTGTGGGATTTTCAATCTTTTTCCCATCTTTTTGGATTTTTGTGGGCTCTTTTATTCTTTTGCCCATCTTTTCTTCCTTTTTCTTTTCTTTTTCCTTTTTCCATGTTTTTGGATTTTTCTAACACAAATACAATTAAAATTGCATATTTTGTGTCTTTTTATTACCGGCTCAATATTTTTACAAACTTGCATTAATCTGTCGAATTCAACTGCTTTCTTATTAAAATAAGATGGAAACACGATCAAAATGTCCGTCTCAGACACGGAAATGGATTGGAAATAATGGACAATTTTGGCCAATATCAACATCCTCACATTTAATATTGATCGTCCCCGAGCAGTCAGAGTCAGTGCTCCTAAGAGCTTGGACTCTGCATATTCAATCCATTTACGTGGCCTCAGAAATTTCATTCTTCTTATATTGGGATAAGACAATCAAAATTTCAAGTATTAAATTCTCTTAGTTGCAGTGTTTAATGGAATGATACTTCTCACTTGAGTGAACATACAAACCAATCATTATTGTTAATTCTTCTTGAATAGATGTTTAGAAAATCGCATCGGCCTAATTCTTGAATTCAGGCATGACATGAACATTGATCAATTGAAACAGAGCCTCACATATAGTAGAATCGGAAGGATTACTCACTCTCAAAGTTGGCTTTTTATCATTAACGCTCGTAATCAAATTCGATCAAATTCTCCCATAAGCTTGCAATCGGACCAACTCGCCACCTGCTCATTTCTTCAAATCAAGATCCCGAGGTCTTATTCAAGGTTATAACGGGGCATACGGTTGTATCTTTTGGTAGGAAAGGAAATTTATTGGGCTAAGAAGTGACACGACTCCATTCCATCATAACTTGGCACATTTTTGTTAAAATCTTATGATCATCATTATTTCTCTTTTTTGTTTTTCTTTTCTATTGCATGACATTAGACTATGTCTAATTTGCTTTGTCATGTGCAATTTATTCTTGTTAAATGGACCTCAACTTTTTCTTTTTTTTTTTCTTTTTTTTTTTGAATTGGTTTATGAATACCAATTGATAACTGTGATGATCATAAACTATAATGCCTTGGTGGAATGGCTCATGTACACTTGGGTTTGATTTTCTTGGTCTTTTTGTAAGGTTAGGAAAATATAGTGGCTTCAAAGAAACATTAGGCTTAAAGGCTCAAAGTGGTTAATCCTAAAGGGAGAATATTTTTGGGTTTGGATTTCAAACGAAGGCCAAAAATTTTGGTTTTTCTAAGTGCCTCGATCATATGCTTGATTTCGGGAATATGGCATGGTCTTGAATTGGTCCCAATTGCAAGTTCTAGTGTCCTTTAATCGAATTGATTTTCACACAACAACGAAGTAATGAGTAAAGGTGACTCATGGCTTAGATCTCACATGGTATGGATTGATCATGTCATACATTTATTCTTGAATTTAGCCTTTGAAAAATCCATTACACCCTGTTCAATCAAATTCTCAACATGAAAGTTCGTTTTTCTTTCAAGTGATCATATCATTGAATTTTTATAGCTCAAAACCTCAAGAATTTATATCATGCATATTTTTAATTGTTTTATCCCAATGTAATAGTTTGAAAATTTCATCATTAGCCTAAATTCAACATGTGAATTTAGGTGACAGATTTATGCTTGTTTTATGCCGGTTGTTATTTGAAAGCAGTAAAAAGACACTGTGAACATGGAAGCATGTCACAGTTTTGTTTTTGGCGTGACAGTCACTTATTCATCTTGGACTGTCACACATCTTTTCTGAATATTTTGAGAATTCAAAACGAAATTCTCTTTTGGAAAGCAATAAATACGTACGACCACCAGAATGCGTCGTACAACCATCATAGCAGACAAATCCAAGGTTTGTTACACAGTACACGACCTTAATCACATCTAAACATCTATACAGATGAAGCTGTACACTTAAATACGTCAGCATCCAAGATCAGTCAAAATGTTGACAAAATACGGTCCCAGTTAATCCAGTCAAAAGTGAATCTTTACAGATTCAGCCAGTCAGCCTTCTTCCCTTTATCCCTGGAAAAAGATCCTGGTCCAGTGGACAAAGTTTGTCAGGCTGCATGGCACGCAGAAGTCTTCTCCTATGTCTTCTTCATCTTCCTCCATCACCCTTGTGCAGTAGACTCTTGGTCCTTGGTTCCCGAACAGGTCAGGGGTCTCCAGGCTTTCAGCCAGCCATGCGAAGACGTTAGTCCCAACATACCTCATAACAAATCTGTTTGTTATGATCTTGTTGATCATTGACACCCCTTGCTGGACTTGTTCATTATCCACCTTGCTGAGCAGCATGTATCCCCTGACAAAGATTGAGGCTTTGTGGTTGTCCTCAATCCCCTCCTTTAGTAGCTCACAAGCCAGATTTTCATTCCCTGCTCCAAATGCCTGCAGAGCTGGGACGAGTTGGAGGTTGTAGTTGCCAGCTTCTTCACACCTGACTAGGAGCGCTTCCTTTTGTAGTTCAACCCTTTGCTCCCACAGCTTGACAATGGTAGTCTCCAGTTCACATCTCTTGTAGATTACGGGGAGGTCAGCAGCATCCCTGAGTTTGGTGCACACTTCTCTGACAGCCCATACCTTCTTGATGCAGTCCTCTCCGATGCGGGAGAGGATTTCTCCTAAAAGTTCTACTGGCAGGTCCAGTAGTTGGGTCTCTACCTCTTGATCCTCATTCTGCACTGGGGAGCGATGTTTCTGAAACGACATGGAGAAATGATTAGGTCTGAGACCCTCAGCCTCACACCTTCCGCCACCTCAAAGTATAGTTCGCTTGTTACCACCTGCCTTACTTGAGGCACACTATGAAGGTCCAAGGGGTCAGATTATCAAATCTATTCTTATTGCAGCAAAACTAGGGAAAGCACGAGAGAAATAAGGATTTGGATCCTTAAAGTATTTCTTAGACTGAAAACAGTTCTAAGATGTTTTTGGGTGGTCAAGCGACCAAAAAGACAAAATTTCGTAGGCTATTGAGCCTACGAAAGATTTTTGATTTTTTATCACTTAGAAAGTGATTTGAATCATGTGAGATAGGAGGGATAAGAAGTTAATGATGAAGAGCAAATGCAAGTGACAAATTATGCAATTACTAGTATGTAACAATGGACCAGAGAAATTAAAAATGACTGAACATGCATACACACAAAAAGGGAATTTTGGATTTTTATGAAAAAGTGTTGACTTGTTTATTTAATGAAAGTGGGGGTGTAAGTGGGTCCCCCATTTGGATTTTGTTTTGGAAAGTGGGTTTTTTAAGGAATAGAACAAAACATTCCTCATGAATATTCCACACTTGTCCCAGAGTGACAAAGATCAAACACTTTCAATGCAAAGAACATTCTAAAAATTTGTCTTTTTATACTTAAATGCCATGGCAAAAGTGTTAGGAAAAATTTTGGCATGGTTTCGTCTGTACCATGTGCCCCGGATGTGCAAAAATCAACTTCTAGAGTTGAGTTTGCAATGTGTGGGTACATGTACCCGACAAAAGCATTTATTACAGAAAAATACTCATATAATATTATACATGCAAACACCAAAACAAACGAGAACAAATTGATCCATCTATACTACTGTAATGTACCAATGTTACCAACAAAACTCATGCTTTAAAAACATAAATTTTGCAGATATCATCAATATGCATTTTCAGTCATCATTAACAATTATCTACTGAGAAACAACACAGTGGCTCAAGAAAGCATGACCACAGTGTTAACCCTATCTTCACAGAATCACAAAAACAAGAGCAGAACAACAAAACATTACCCAAAAACAAGCAAAAACAAATTTTTGAGGGTTTTGCAACCCTCATTTTCAAAAATAAGAACACCCTCCCTTCACAGAAACGTTCGAACCCATAAAAATGGCAGTTTCACAAGAAGCCCTAGAAACCTAGGTTCTGCCCTAAACGGTTTCTACCCCATTTCCCGAACAACCTAACACATTCCAACCACATTCCGACCATCCCCATCGCTAAAACAGAGCACATTCCCTTCCCAGCCCCGATTTCGCGCGGAATATGAAAAGACAAAACTGAAACTATGAAAACCGAGTGCGAAAATGAAACAGAAACACTTACCCCCGACTCCCACTAGGATTAGATGACGAGGAAGCCATTTCCGACGAGTTTGCACGGACGGATTGTCGAGATGAGTGACTGGTTTTCGCAAGGAAGAAGGGTTCGCGAGAGAGAAAACACGGGCGTTTTGGGAGAATGGAAAATGAAAGTGATGGAAGTGAGAGGGAAAGGAGGGTATAAATAGAGAATCTGGAATGAGGTTCGAATTATGCACCAATTCGAATTAATTCGAATTAGTGCATTCTGTGAGGGATGCGAATTATTCAGGCCAATTATTCTGTGAGGGCTTAAAAGACAATGAAACCAAGCAAGTTCGAATTACTGAGACCAATTCGAATTAATTCGAATTGGCTCACAATTCGAACTTGAGAATGTGGGCAAAATCTGCACAAGGCCGAAATGAGCTAATTCGAATTATTCAGGCAATTCGAATTAATTCAAATTGCTAGAATAACTCGAATTGCTCACTTGCTGAAGAAAATGCCTTGTGCATGCTAATTCGAATTAGTCAGGCAATTCGAATTAATTCGAATTGCCTTATAATTCGAATTGCACTACTTGGCCAAAAATGAATCCGAAAGTTCTGCCTTGGTTGCCAATTCGAATTTCCATGGCAATTCGAATTAATTCGAATTGCATGCATAATTCGAATTAACTAATCCGAGAGTAAAAATTTCCAAGGCAAAATGTCCTATGTGGTTTATTCCAAGCAGTTCGAATTAATTCGAATTTTCTTGAAATGAAAACTTAAACCACCCATAGGGCTTAGGAAAAATTTTTAGGTTTTCAAAAATTTATGTTCATAGACATGAACTCACTGGCAAACATATTTACACAGAAATATAATCTAAAACATATTGCTTGCATAAATTAGGTTGGGTTAACAATTTTATTCTATGAATTTATTCTGGATTTTAGATTTCTCTAATTTCCAAAATTAGTTTTCATTAAATATAATGTTAACCCAACCGGGAACCTGGTTTTTTGAAGTTTTATCTTTCTTTTTGTTGGTTCCTCGAATTCCTGCAAAACATTAATAAAAAGAAATATTAGATTTTCTCCAAATATCAACATCCTCACATTTAGAGTCTTAGTACTCTAAATGTTTAATTGATTTTTGGATACTTTTCCCAATAAAAAATAAAAATAAATGGAAGAGGTAATGATAAAGTAAGGAAATATATGTATAATATTTATTGAGCATAAGCCGGTTCTGTTGTCTTTTGAGCTTCTTTCTCTGGATCGAATTGCCCAAGATACTCCTTCAATCTGTGTCCATTCACCACCAGTTCTCCTTTGTCAGTTCGGATCTTGACAGCTCCACTTTCAAACACGTGCACCACTTCGTAGGGCCCTTCCCATTTGGATTTAAGCTTTCCGGGGAACAGCTTCAACCTAGAATTAAATAACAAGACATTTTGGCCAACATAGAAGTGTTTAGATTTAATACGACGATCGTGCAACTTCTGGGTCCGCTCTTTGTAAATCCTCGAGCTTTCATAAGCTTGCGCACGTATTTCCTCAATTTCATTGAGGTCCAACTTGCGCTTACTCTGAGCAACTCGTGGGTCAAAATTAAGCGTTTTTACGGCCCAGTAAGCCTTATGCTCTAGTTCCACGGGCAAATGACAGGCTTTTCCAAAGACGAGCCTGTATGGAGACATCCCTATGGGAGTCTTGAATGCAGTGCGGTATGCCCATAAAGCATCATTGAGCTTACGTGACCAATCTTTGCGGGTTATCCCCACAGTGGCCTCGAGTATGTGTTTGATTTCGCGGTTGGATACCTCGACTTGGCCACTGGTTTGGGGATGATAAGGTGTGCCGATCTTGTGGAGAATCCCATTTTTGCTCATAAGACTTGCAAATGCCTTATTAACAAAATGGGTTCCTCCATCAGATATGAACACTCTGGGTACACCAAATCTATTGAAAATGTTACTTTTCACAAATTTAATGACCCGGTTGCCATCATTGGTTGGCAGTGCAATCGCCTCAACCCACTTGGAAACGTAATCGACAGCCACCAAGATGTAATGGTTCCCATCAGATGTTGGGAATGGTCCCATGAAGTCGATACCCCATACATCGAAAATCTCAAGGGTAAGAATTCCTTGTTGAGGCATCTCATCCCTCTTGGAGATATTCCCTAATCTTTGGCATCTGTCGCAGGCTTTAACAAACGCTTTGCAATCCTCGTAGATGGTAGGCCAATAGAAACCACATTCGAGCACCTTATGAGCTGTTCGAGTGGGGCCATGGTGACCTCCATATTCCGATTCATGACATTTTTTAGCGATTTGATAAGCCTCGTACTCAGTTACACATCGCCTAATAATCGAATCTGCACAATGCTTAAAAAGATAAGGATCTTCCCAAGAGTAGTTAACTACATCACGGTAGAACCTTGCTTTTTGGCTCTTGTTCTGAAATGGTGGGATTACTCCACATGCTAAAAAGTTAGCAATATCAGAAAACCACGGGCAAGCTTGATCATGAAGGTGCAAGGCAAACAATTGTTCGTCCGGAAAATTCTCATTAACGGCTAGCTCAATTTTTTCATTTTCTAATCGAGACAGATGGTCAGCAGCACTATTGTCTCTACCTTTTCTATCTTTTATTACAATGTTAAACTCTTGCAACAAAAGTACCCACCTGATTAATCGAGGTTTGGCGTCTTGTTTGCTGAACAAGTATCTCAGTGCAGAGTGATCTGTGTATACTGTGGTTTTCGTACCAATAAGATATTGTCTGAATTTATCAAACGCGAAAACCACAGCATACATCTCTTTCTCCGTGGTGGTGTAGCTGATTTGGGCTTCATTCAAGGCATGACTTGCGTAATGAATTACGCAATGCTTCCCTTCCTTATGTTGCCCAAGAACTGCACCTACGGCGAGATCACTTGCATCGCACATTACCTCGAAAGGCATTGACCAATCGGGTGGTTGCACTATTGGAGCAGAGATCAACATTTCCTTGAGCGTGTCAAAGGCTTGAACACACGCTTCATTTATTACAAAAGAATTTTCTTTACAAAGCAAATTAGTGAGCGGCTTGGCAATTTTAGAGAAGTCTTTAATGAACCTCCGGTAGAAACCGGCATGCCCTAAGAAACTCCTAACTGCTTTTATTAAATTAGGCAATGGTAGGTTTGAGATGACTGAGACCTTAGCTCTGTCGACTTCGATGCCTGCGCGCGAGATGCGGTGACCCGACACTATTCCTTCGGTGACCATGAAATGGCACTTTTCCTAGTTCAAAACTAGGTTGGTGTCCTCACATCTTTTCAGAATTTGTGCAAGATTAGTCAAGCATTCGTCAAAAGTATCTCCATACACAGAGAAGTCATCCATGAAAACTTCAATGCATTTTTCGATAAATTCTGAGAAAATTGACATCATGCATCTTTGAAATGTAGCAGGCGCATTACAAAGTCCAAAAGGCATGCGCCTGTACGCAAAAGTTCTGTAAGGGCACGTGAATGTGGTCTTGTCGTGATCCTCGCTAGCTATTACAATCTGATTGTAGCCAGAGTACCCATCCAAAAATCAATAGTACTCCCTCCCAGCCAACCTTTCCAGCATCTGATCAATGAATGGCAAGGGGAAATGGTCCTTCCTTGTAGCGGCATTGAGCTTCTGGTAGTCGATACAAACTCTCCAACCGGTCACTGGACGCGTCGCCACTTCTTCTCCTTGCTCATTAGTCGTTACACAGATCCCCCCACGTTTCGGTACGACCTGCACTGGGCTAACCCATTTGCTGTCAGATATAGGATAGATGATACCAGCATCTAAGAGCTTGATAACTTCTTTCCTTACCACTTCTTGCATATGGGGGTTCAGACGCCTTTGTGGTTGCCTTGAGGGCTTGTACTCCTCTTCCATTAAAATTCTGTGCATGCAAACAGAGGGGCTTATTCCCTTTATATCAGAAATGGTCCATCCGATTGCATGTACATATTTCTTTAGAATGTCTACCAGAGCTTTTTCTTGTTCTTGTGTCAGCTTGGCTGACACAATTACCGGTAATCTTTTATATTCAGCGAGAAAGACGTACTTAAGATGATCCGGAAGTATTTTAAGTTCAAGCTCTGGTGGGCTTTCAACGGAAGGTAGTAATTTGCGAGAAATGGATGGGGGAGAGAGATCAGATTTACCTTCAGGATCCTGTGTCAGCACAGGATCCGCTTCCTCCTCCATGGTGCTTTCCTCTTCCTCCGGAATGAACTCAACCCCATCGAATTCTTCAAGGTCCCCAGTGATAGGGTCCTCGAAGTGGACGGCATTGCAGCTCCTTGGTTGCTCCGCACCTTCAGGCTTCAGTACCTGTTTTGAAACTTTGTTTGGTTCATCAGTCACAGAGTCTATGCTCTCATCCTCACTCCTACCATCTATTACAGAAAATGTGGAACAAGCTTCCTCAGACGGAAACTTCTGCAGCTCTCCCATGTTGAAATTCAGCTCTTCATCTCCGACTCGGAGCTTGATGTGATTTGATCGCGCATCTATGAGTGCACCACCTGTTGAGAGAAAGGGGCGGCCTAAGATCAGTGGCATCTCGCAGTCTTCTTCTATGTCTAGAATGATGAAATCGACAGGAAAGAGGGTCCCTCCCGTCTTGACAATTACGTCCTTCAGGATTCCGATTGGATGGGCAATTGATCGATCTGCCAGCTGCAATTTCATTGTGACCGGTTCAATTGTTCCTAGGTGAAGACGTTTTACCATGGCAAGTGGCATAACGTTGATGCTCGACCCCAGATCGCACAATCCTTTTCCAACATTAGTTTTCCCAATGTGGACCGGCAATGTAATACACCCTGGATCTTCCTTCTTCTCCGGTAGCACTCTTTGGATAATGGCACTGCAGCTGCTGTTCAAGATCACTACTTCCTCTTGCTCAATTTTTCTCCTCCCTGAAATCATTTCTTTAAGAAATTTAGCATAGACGGGCATTTCTGAAATCATTTCAACAAGTGGGATAGTGATCTCGACAGCTTTCAGTCTTTCTAAAAACTTTTTAAATTTTTCATCTTGTTCCTTATTTTTAAGACATGCCGGGTATGGCACCCTTGGCATGTACTTATTATTATTTGTTTTTGGTGGTAAAGAGAAGGAAGTTGTACCTTCAACCCTACCCTTTTCAGCTTCCTGTGCAGCTTCAGCCTGCGAATTAGCTGCTTCTGATTTGTCCTTACCCAGTCCAATACCGTCTCTTCCCTCAATCCTTGCATTTTCTTGCTCACTCTCCACCAGATCCTTTTCCTTCTCGGCCATCCTTTTTCCAAGCCCAGTATTTCCTTCTGAAGTCTTGCCTCCCCGCAATGTGATTGCTTTACACTGCGGGTTAGCTTCAGTACTGCTTGGAAGTGTTCCCTTCCCCCTGTTCTGCAGTTCCTTAGCCAGTTGGGTGACTTGTGTCTCCACGTTCTTGATTGAAGACTGCAGTTGTTGGTTTATATCCTTCTGGTTGGCTATAAACTCGGTCATCAGATTCTCCAAACGAGATGGTGGTCTTTGGTTGTACTGCTGATTCTGATCAGGTTAGGGTTGGAAATTTTGGAAATTCTGGCCTTGATTCTGATAAGGCCTCTGTTGGATTTGAGGTTGGACATTCTGATTCTGATTTTGGAAGTTCTGCACTCTTTGCTGCGCAAATCCTTGGTTCTGAGGTCTGAAGTTTTGCTGTGGGTTTTGATTTGCGAACTGGTTTGGCTGCAACAAATGCGCATTAAGTGCATTGTTGTTGGAATAGGAGAGGTTGGGATGGCGATTCTGGTAGTTCCCGGCATAGTTACAACTCTCAGTAGATATCTGTTGGCATGTGTCAGTTGGGTGAGGCCCCTGACACAGTCCACAGACAACTCCTGATTGCTGTGTCTGAACTTAGTTTGACGAGGCTCCTGCCTGGGAGATATCTATTCCCTTTCCTTTATCCTGGCCCAGCTGTATTGCAGCTACATGTTCTTGCAGTTTCTCGAAATCTGTTTTACCTTCACTTACAGCAAATACTTTTCTCGGAGGATCCTCTTTCCTATCGTCTGTATTTAGGATGGATCTGTTGACTGACATCGTCTCAATCTTTTCTCAAGCTTGGTCCATAGGCAAGTGGAGTAAATGCCGTCCGCCTGCGGTGTCTAACATTGTTCTCCATGGATGGGTGAGTCCTCCGTAGAATTTCCTCAATTGCTCCCATGGTGCGTATCCGTGTTGGGGACATCGCCTGATGAGACCAAGAATCGTTCTTTCGCGTCATATAATGACTCGTCTGGCTTCATTTTGAACTCTCCAATTTTTGCTCGTCCTTCCTCAATCTTTGACTCCGGAAAATATTTCAGCAAAAAGCTCTTCACCAAGTCTGCCCAGGTGCTCCGTTGATTTATAGGCAATGACTTATACCAGTCCCTGGCACCACTATACAAAGAAAATGGAAACAACATCAGCCTTATAGCATCAGGGGAGACTCTCTGGTTTTTAATCGTATCGCAAAGCTCTAGGAAGGTCTGGAGGTGATCATGAGGGTCCTCATGATTTGCACCGCAGAACTGATTGTTTTGCACCAAGTTGATGAGTGCCGGTTTGAGCTCGAAGTTGTGTGCTGGAAATTGCACTCTTCCAGGCCTGTCCAAATAAGGCTCCACTATTGGTTGCATGAAGTCTGCTGCTGCTTGCTGCTGTTGTTGATTTCCTTGCTCAGCTTGGTTTTGGTACTGTTGGTGGTAGTTTGGAAATTGCTGGAAATTTTGTGGATCCTGTGGATCGTTCTGAAACTGCTCTGGGTTGAAGGCTTGATTGTGGTATTGTTGGTTTGGGATGTTTTGGTTTTGGTGGAATTGGTTTACGGGTAGTGGTGGTTGTTGGTGGAATTGCTGGTATTGCTGCTGATTAGGATTTGGTAGATTCTCCTCATTGTTGGCACGATTAGGATGCTCTACCACTCCTCCGTCAGCTCCATTACCAGGGTTATTTGGTGGTTGGTCTATGGGTAAGATCGGGGGAATGTTCTGGTTATCTGCCATGTCTGATAAATCACTGCTAGATGTTACGGGTGAAGTGCGGGTCTGACGCTCCTGCTCTTTCCTTCTTCTAGCTTCTGCCCTTAGTTGGCGAGCGGTCCTTTCTATTTCTAGATCGAACGGTAGCTCAGGTAATGTGCTCCTCCTCCGTTGCATAAGCAGTTAGTATCAAGATTTGACAATACCTGTACAACCGCCAGGTTAGTAATGGTTTGAAAGTATATACAGAAACTATCTATGAGTAAATCGAGAGTGTAATTCTCCTAGCAAACGGCGCTGCATCCTCCCCGGCAACGGCGCCATGAAACTTTTGACAAGTTTCATTAACACGAGTAATTGTTATTAAAACAGGTTTTGTTTATTGCTCGAGGAGGAAACTGTGATTTCAAGTGGCGCCTCGAGAATTATTAAAAGAAAAGAGTTATGATTCACGAAAAAGGGTTTAAGGATATATTAAGATTTCCCTTTTTATTACTCATGTGGGGTCTTTAGATTTCAAATGGCGCTGTGGTCCTTCCCGCCATGAAACTTTTGACAAATATCACGGTGCAACCGGGATTGACCTTCAGTCTGTCACCCTGAAAGTCCCTGGTATCTGCACCATGATGCTTCTCTTAATTTCATGTCAAGAAGATACCTGCCATGAAACTTTTGAACATCTTCCCACTACATGAGTATTTCTAAAATGTTGTATTTTTATTTACTCGTGTCAAGAAACTGTGCTCCCGAAAGCGCACGGAGTCAAAAATTGCAGTAATTTATAGTAAGTACCGGATCGTTCACTGGAGGATGTGCGATGGAAGCAGGGCCCACGTCGTTTACTTAGATTTTCCACTCGGTTACTCAATTCAAGTTTTGCAAGATTTTCTAACAACTACTTAACATAGTTTAAATCCAAATCAGGAAAGCAGTCAAAGTTATTCTACAAAGCAAATAAATTCTATTCTAAGGAAGCGATAAAGTTATACTACGAAAGCGGTTAAAACTATTCTACGAAAGCAGATTTAAAATGAGACAGAAGGGACAGGAGGGAATAATAAAGATTGGACAAGATTCAGATGAAACACAATTAAACTTCCATTTTTTTATACGCAGATCTTAGCTTGGGATAATTCTTCAGTTAGCTAATTCTCATGCTCTCTATACCATGTTCCCTTTAACAGACAGGTACTTATAGTAAGAGTTTACATGCTCTTAAGACAACAAAATCTAAGATACCACAGACTTACTAATAACTCCCTTCTCAGGCCTTGTTCACAGGCCTTGCGAAGTTAGATTATTTATCTGTGGTGGATAAGCAACACCTAGCATACCATTAGTTGACATGCCAAGTACTCCTATCATTCTCCCATGTCACACCCAAAGTTTTCAAAATGAGCCCCAAACCCTTTCCATAACTCTCAAACCTTTTAAAAGATGGAGTGACCTCTATGAAAGCGTTTAAAAGAAAGCGGTAAAGAAAGCAAGTAAAAACCTATCACTCGGAAGTCTTAAAAAGCATCTCTTTCCGTTAGTATAAAAGAGCCCCTGGTCTTGGTGACCAGATGCAGATCAAGAACCCCCGAGATATCAATGAGCCACAGGGCTTACAACATCTGGGTAGTTATGAGATACAAACTAAATGAAACAGATCCATAAATGAACCTGCTCCGGATGCACTCACTCAAGACTCAATTTTTGACTTTGGCAGAAGAAGATATCAGTCGAAGGAATACTCAACCCTACCTTAGAAATTAACCAAGGCCTATATGTTGTTCCTCCAGTATTATTTATCACATCTCATCTACACCCAAGTGGGTATTGATTTAATGCGATATTTAATATAAGATTTCCAACACACAGCAATTTTGAGAAACTAATGGATATTTGAAAATCATTCCCTAAACAGGTACTAAACTCTCAATTAAAACACAGATCCTTTCAATCTAGATGAGACCTAATCGCTGACTCTGCTTCTAAGCTCTCAAAATCAACCCCCAGTGGAATATGAGTTAGTCACAACTATCGAATTTATCCCTTACTCAGATCCGGATTTTATAAAAGAATTTTTGTTGGAAATTTATTATGCAGCATCTGATTTAAATCAAGACTTCTGTGTCCAAGGGGAAGGATCCCCAAAATAATGATATGACTGGAACATCTACATAATAGTATCATGCATACAAGTTTATGAAAAGGAAAATAAAACACCCCAAAATATATGGCGGAGTTAGACAGAATGCGACACACACAGGTGAGGTAGCCTGAGGCAAGAAGAAATTGGCTAAAAGAATGCCAGAAATAACTGGAGTTATCCGAATGGAAAACATCTGCTATTTGGTTCCCAGGTATTCCAGATGGAATGATTTTAGACAGTGAGGATTCTTTAATGACAGTGATCGCTATCATCAAGAGTCCTACTGTCCATGAAATGAGGAAAAACCTACATGGTCTCTTACTATTGTATTATTACAACAGTGTTGATCGAAACTGTCTAATATTACCATAGCTTGAAATTCAGGTTTGAAATTAAGGTAAAGAAAAGAAAACTGTATCTGATCAGAAATTGGCTGAGTGGCTAGTCGTATCTCGATGAAGAGACCTTTCTCCGTATCTTCCACCAATCTCTAATCAAACCATGCAAAATAACAAGTAATGATTAATACACAGAAGACGAGCTAGTCGAATCCCTATGAAAGGACCTTTCACCAACATTGATCTGTGATATTTCTCATTACCCATTCATACACACAATGAAAAAGAAAATAAGAATTTAAGAAAATGTTTTTGGTATTGTGTGGGTATTAATCACACAATAAATAGACACTAGTGGGCTGAAATGTGCAATGGATGGAAATTAGATGTAATGGGCCTAAGCCCAATACACCCATGCAACTTATACATTTCAAGAGATAAAATATTTTTGAAGTTTTCAAAATAAAAGGATAGTTCAATTCGAATTATTGGGTAATTCGAATTGAGAATGCATGAAGAATGAAGCATGATCTTATTCAATTAATCCTTGCAGAGGAATGAGACATCATCAAATTCGAATTGTTATCCAATTCGAATTAATTCGAATTGGACAATTCGAATTGGTGAAGTCCTTTCCTTGCTCAAAATTGACTAAGATGTAACCTCAAGGGGAAGGTGAATTCGAATTGTCCATGCAATTCGAATTAATTCGAATTTGGACAATCCGAATTGGATGAAAACAGAAAATAAACTAAGGCATGAAGGGATGACAATGGATACAATGTGGTTTTCAAGCCAATTCGAATTGTGGAGCAATTCGAATTAATTCGAATTGGATAATTCGAATTGGTTGAAAACCTCATGAAGAGAATGTTTTGTTGTGCAACTCGAATTATAAGGCAATTCGAATTAATTCGAATTGCTTCAATTCAAATTGCACACTTTTTCTCATATAAATTTTTTTATGTCTCACAAGTATGGGTTAGGTATACACTGTGCGAGTAATGATGGGTTTAGATTCACCAAATCCCTCATCTCACATCAGTGTCATTTCACAGCCACCCTAGTGAGATTTTTCAAAAATAAAACAAACACATGTCCAGTGGGTATTGATTGGATTCAACCTTATTTCTACAAACACAAGATTCAAAGGTTAAAAACCCTAAAACTTCTAAATATCTAAGAACTGCAAGCAAAAGAAACAAGAACAACTAGGTTATCTAAACCAAGAAAACACGAATAAAATAGATATATAAGGCAAGAAAAATAAATCTAAACAACATCTAGAAACAACTAAAAACTAAGAATACTTGTTTTGAAGCTCTAAGGATAAAATCAAACCAAAAACCCACCAAGCATGCATTTATTGTGTTTGAATGTCAACTAGAACATAATAAATGCAACCTAGTTGAAACAAACAAACATTCTAGGCATTTATTTCTAAGAAAGCATTAAGGAGTGCCAAAACACATGAATAACACCATTTCTGGAAATTTTTCTTGTATTGACACTTGAAAGCAAAGTAAAGAACCCAAAACCATCATTAGCTTGAAGGCAGGGTTTATTCTAACTAAAAAGCATGTAAAAATATGGAAAATGGCTACTCTAAGGGTTTAACAAACTGCTTCTACACTACACTAAGATCAAAGCATGTAAAAATTACACTACTTGCAAGAAAAATAAACTACACTAAACTAAACTACCTACCTAACCCTTAAGGGGTGTGGAACCTCCTGCTGTTCTTTTTGTTCCCAAGCTGATTTTTGGAATATGTTCGACTCTTAATTTTGTTGTGGAAGGTCAGCTTTTATAGAAGAATTTTCGAAACCCTTGGCCCACCAGTGTTGTGCTCATGCTCCACAGCTTCATTTGAATGAGTTTTGAGTGAAGTTCGAATTATCTCAATCAATTCGAATTAATTCGAATTGTGGGATCTCCTCCTTGAGCTGGGATTGTGGCCTTCAGTTGTCAATTCGAATTGTTGTGAATAATTCGAATTGGTCTTTTTCTTGAATTGGATGATGATTCTGCTTGGCTTCCTTGCATCTGTTGGCAATTCGAATTGTTGGTGCCAATTCGAATTAATTCGAATTGCACAATTCGAATTGCATCTTCTTCTTGCCTTTGGTTTCCTTCTTCTTCATTCCCCAATTCGAGTTATTCAAGCCAATGCGAATTAATTCGAATTGGCTATAGTAATCCGAATTGGCTCTTCTGCATTCCTTCCCAACACTTGACCATTCTTTGCTCTCTTCATCAATTCGAATTGTATGCAATTCGAATTAATTCGAATTGCATAATTCGAATTGTGCTTCAACACTTAACCAATTTTCAGTTGTGGGATTTTCAATCTTTTTCCCATCTTTTTGGATTTTTGTGGGCTCTTTTATTCTTTTGCCCATCTTTTCTTCCTTTTTCTTTTCTTTTTCCTTTTTCCATGTTTTTGGATTTTTCTAACACAAATACAATTAAAATTGCATATTTTGTGTCTTTTTATTACCGGCTCAATATTTTTACAAACTTGCATTAATCTGTCGAATTCAACTGCTTTCTTATTAAAATAAGATGGAAACACGATCAAAATGTCCGTCTCAGACACGGAAATGGATTGGAAATAATGGACAATTTTGGCCATTATCAGGGGATCAGATGCCGACACCCCAAGATGTCCCATGCACGAGTTGCCCAAGGGCAGCCAAAGAAAATATGCATGCTGGTCTCTTCGGCAGCCCCACAGATCAAGCATGCTGGAGATAGAGCCATTCCACGTTGCCATCTCAACACATTTGATGGAAGTGCATTATTAATTAGAAGCCAGGCCATGAAACGAATTTTGTTTGGACAAGGGAGCTTCCAAATCCAAGCTTGCAACCTGTCCTTGCGAATCCCTCGACGGTGCATTATCCACTCAAAGGCTGATGCAACAGAATACTTACCATTTGAGTCTCCTACCCAACACAGCCTATCCCTGGCAGTCGGATGAAGAGCTGGAGCTCCATAATTTTGAATCTCCTCCACAAGCTCAGCAGGTAGAATAATGGACAGCCTATCCCACCTCCACCTCTCCCCATCAAACACATCCCGAACTCTCAAGTGGGTGTCCGAAAGGTGCACGTAAGGGATCCGGGGGCCGAGAGCTCCCCCTGGAAGCCAATCTTTATACCAGAAGCTGCACTCGCCATTGCCCAAGCTGATTCTCACTCCATTACGAAAGTACGGTGCCACACGGATCATGGCTCTGTAGGTGGCCGACGCATCAGGTCGTTGGGGGAAGACACCATCCAAACATCCATATTTTGTGATAAACAGCTCCACCCACGCCTTACAATTGTTGGTAACTATGTCAATGTATAGCTTCCCCCAACATGGCGATATTCATATCCCTACATTTCCGAAGACCAAGACCTCCCATCTTCCGAGGCGTAGCAACCTTACTCCAATTAACTAAATGAATGCCACGACCATGATAATCCTTCCAAAGAAACCGGCGCACCACTCTATCAATATCCTCACATGTGAATGAAGGGAGCCAAGTAGTCTGCATATAATACGTTGGAATGGCCGATAGGACAGCCCGAGCCAAAGTTAAGCGCCCTGCTTTATTAAGGAGCCCCCTCTTCCAATTCGCCATTTTCCTGTGTAGCCGTTCCACCAGGAACTCAAAATGATTTTTCCGAGCTGCACCAGTGAAAGTAGGAAAACCGAGATACCTGCCAATGTCGGAAGCAAACTCAATATTCAAGATTGCAGCCAATTGTTGCACAAATGTAGCAGGGACTAGATCGACGCCATGGCAATGCTTTTCCGGGGATTTACCTTAAGACCGGCCTGGCCCGCAAAATCATTCAAGACATTATCCAGACAGTGCACGCTCTCAAGGAGACATCCGAGAAAAGAAGTAGATCATCGGCAAACATTAGGTGAGAGATGGGAGTCGTGTTACGCCCAAGGCTCACTGCTTTCCAGAGACCATCAGTAACACGCGCCCTAATAGTACGTGATAATTTTTCCATGACAATGATGAAGAGGTACGGGGAAAGTGGATCCCCCTGCCGAATACCCTTCCCCGGAATGAACGAAGGCAGAACACTTCCGTTCCAGAGAATTGCATAGCTCGGAGAACGAACACAAAACATTATAATATGGATGAAAGCGGGGGGCAGGCCCATCTCTTGCAAACACTCTTCCAAGAAATCCCATTGGATGTTGTCATACGCTTTCTCCAAGTCAACTTTCAAGAGAAACGCATGAAGCCGTCGGTTCCTGTTTCGAAAAGATGCAAGCACTTCTTGTAGAATAATGGCATTCCCGGCCGTACCTCTTCCAGGCAAAAAGGCGGATTGATAAGGTCCGATATATGATTGCAGGATAGGCCGCAACCTATTCACCAATACTTTCGTCAAAATCTTGTAGCTTACATTACATAAGCTAATAGGTCGGAAGTGTCCGATCTCCCTGGGCACCTCCAATTTCGGAATAAGACAAATGTATGTGGCAGCTAGAGATGGATCAAAGTGTCCACTTTGGATGGCATTCTGAACAAAACTCACAACATCATTGCCTACCGAAGACCAATACAACTTGTAGAACAAAGCAGGCAACCCATCAGGCCCGGGGGCGGATAACCCATTAATTTCATAAGCCGCAGACTTAACTTCTTCTGCCCTCACTTCTGACTCCAAGCCGTGAGTATTCTCCAGGACAGGGAGCATCGCCAGATTTCTATTATTTTGAGGAGGCTGCGAAGTCGGTGCAAATAGTGAAGAAAAATGAGCAACCGCATGCGTTCGAAGCACTGACTCATCCGACTCCCACTGGTCGTTAATATCCAGCCCAGTAATTGCGCTACGCCTTCGCCGAATTAGTGTTTTGCTATGGAAATAGCGAGTATTATTGTCCCCTTGCTTGATCCATGCATCTCTAGCCTTTTGCGCCCATAGCATTTCCTCCTGGCGGAGGACTTCATCCAATTTTTGAGTAAGTTTGTTTTCCAGTATAACCAGGAAGGCCGAATCCACCCTAGCAAGGGCTCGTCGGATTCCTGCCAATCGCCGTAGCAGTCGGTTCTTCCTCTTGCGGATGTGTCCGAAGGAATAAGTATTGAAATGGAGAGAGGACTCCTTGATCTGCTGACATTTTTGCGTGATGGACTGGCCACCCCCACTCCATGCCATATCCACAACGTGAGCATAGTGAGGATGAGTGGACCAAGCTTGCTCCCATCGAAAAGTCCGTTGCCCGCTAGCGCCAATCGGTTGGCAGCATCTCAGGTGCAAAACGTTGTGGTCGGATGAACGCCTTAGAAGGATCTCAACAAAACCTTCCGGGAAAATATCCATCCAGGCAACGTTTGCGACTGCTCGATCCAATCTTTTCCGGCTAAGTGGACCTCCAGAGTTATTGCGCTGCCAAGTATAAAGATCCCCGGTGGAGTGAAGTGTCCGTAGCCCACAATCATCAAGCATGTCTCGAAAAAGTTGGCATCTGCGAGGGTCGCACGCCATACCATCGACCTCCGTCCCGTATAGGACATCGTTCCAATCCCCAATTGCTAACCATGGCCCAGTAATACAACTGTTAACCTGCCGCATTAATTGCCAATCAACCTCCCGTTCCCGAGCACATGGATTAGCATATATAGCCGACAAGTACCACCCTACTGCTCCACAAGTAACATGTAAGGTTATGAGACGAGGAAAAATTGATACGATGGAGAAATTAATCGGAAGACCAATCCTTCGAAGTACCCATAACCCCCCAGCCTGTCCCGCAACTTCATTGATCCACACAGCTTCGTAGTTAAGCTTGTACATCATGACTTGTAAATGTTGGAACGCCCCCCGCGGCTCCATAGTAATAAGAAGCGAGGGTGAGTGAATACGAAGTAGATCCGTCAAGTGGCGATGTGTGTTCCTATGCATGGCGCCACGAATGTTCCATGCAAGGATGTTGAAGTCGCGAAACTCAATCATTGTGGCGCTAAGGCCATACTGGAACTGGTATCACCCTCCTCCGAATGCTCGTCAGGCAATGGCTTTCCCATAGTCACAAAGCCATTGTCTATTACTACCACACTTCCGTTCTCAATGAACTTGTTGCCCAACATATTTCCTAGACCCGGAGAGATTGCCTTATCCATATCAGTCTCCCCCTTCAATAAATGTCTGTACTTTAGAGGTAAACTACTGCCAGAGCTCGGATTGTGCCCAATCTGACTCTCATGTCCACCAACGGCCTTTCGTTCCACTGCTTTTTTCTTTACACCATGCAGAAGCCTATTAATCCTCGTGTGATTCTTTTTAGCATGCCCACTCTGAACCTGCTTAGTATTGCTAGGCAATTCTGGAGTGTGATCCACGCCCTCGTTGCCATGATTATGTATAGCTATTTGTGCCACTGCCGAATCGAGGCCTTCCACATCCGTCCGAGTGTCCTTACCATCCCTATCCGGCAATATACTCACTCCCTCCACCTCTTGCTGTGTGTTCTGGTGAATAGATTGCATCTCAGCCAACCCTCGAAACCCCACTTGGCCCTCACCGCCTTCAGCCTGTGGAGGGGCATGAGTGCCAGCACCTTTACGCGGTATCGCATTCCTCTCGCCTCTATTTTGGCGAGGCCTTCTTCTCTTGACCACCATCCATTCCCCGACCCCTAGATCCCTTGAAGACGCATCCTCTAGGCCTGCGGGTGTCTCCTCATCACTCCCCACATTATTCATCTGCTCACCCTGGCCAGAAGTTGCCTCCGATTGATCTCGCTCCATTGCTTTGGAATCATGAGTTGGTACTGGCACCTAATCATTCGGTGATGGCTTGATTTCCCCGGCATTCTTCCCTAAGGTCGGACATTTATTCTGCAAATGTCCAAAGCAAGCACATCGCATGCACATGACGTGCAATCCTTCATATGCAACCTGCACAACCTCTCCTTCGACATCCAACGTCCCAAAAAGAGGTTTGTCCAAGTTAATCTCTATGCATGCCCTAGCATATCGACCCCTTGATATAGCCGTAGTATTCTTATCAATCTTTATGAGCGTCCCCAGCGGTGCAGAAATAACCCTCATCGCATTCTCATTGTAGAAAATCTGATTAAGATCCATGAAGCGAACCCAAGTTTGGATTGTATTTACCCTTGTTCGTCTAGGATTGAAATCCTCCGTCCACCGTCGAACCGCAAGACAATGATCGAACACCATCCAAGGGCCCCCCGTGAGGACCTTTTCCCGATCATCCGGCCTCGTAAATTTGGCGAGAAAACATCCATGGCCAACATCTAAAAGCTCGAACTTTCCATCTAGTTTCCATGCTCGAGAAAGCCTCTCCCTCAAGGCAACAAAACCGACTGTAAGCCCTAGGACTTTAAGTACCAATGTATCCTTCCAGGGTTGGAATAATTCGTCCAGCGCCTCTTTTCCAAATCGGATCCTAGGGCACCGACTGTGAGGCCCCTCACAATCCACAAAAGCAAGGTTTTCCTTCAGCCAATCTTTAGGAACCGACTTCTCTACTGCCGCAACCACCATAGCAGACGCCTCCGCCATGGTTGCATCACGAAACGATTTCGGGGGCGTCGGAGTACCCACAGGAACAGAGAGTCCCGTAGGCGATACGCAAGATGGAAGCTTTCCCCCCGGATCATGGAGCGCCGTCGTACTAGCCGTTGATGGAGACAAAGTTGCGCGAGCGGGAACCCTAGGTTTTCCCATTCTCCCAGGACCGTCCTTAAAGTCTTTTCTAATACTGTATTTGTTAATTGTTCACAATGTCCCCTTATATTTATTTTATATTTATTATTTTTGAATTCATATTATTAATTATTATAAGCCCTAAAATTGAATTTATACTCCGACACCAATTTTTTTATAATTATAAACTATTTTTCTATATGGATAACTATATTTATTGTTAGAGGAAATCTAATGAAATAAAAATTTAAAAATAAAAAATCTGAAAAAAAAATGAAATAAATATATTTATTTTTAGAGAAAATATAATGAAATAAAAATTTAAAAATAAAAAATTTGAAAAAAATCAAAATGAAATAAAAATTTTTAAATAAAATAAAATAAGAATCTAAATATAATTTATAATAAAATTAATAAATTTTAGGTGTATTTTTTGTCAAAAAAATTAAAGGTATAAATGGCCAAACTTGATAATTTTATAGTTATATTTTATGTTTAACTGTTTACTTCAAACTATTTTTTGTGAAAAATAAAATTGTAAATGATGTAACAGGATCACTTAATATTAGAGTTTTTTTTAGGTAAAATGCCACACAATTACAAAGGGGAAAAGGGGAGGGATAGGGGCCGGGTGGGAATCGAACCCTCAACCTAAGGTTGAGAGCCAGGGGCTTAACCACTTGGGCTAAGTCTCAATCCCCCATAAATCTTTACATATTGTTTATACTAATATACTTCTTATGTTTTTTTTACAGAACAAATTATTTATAAAAAAAATTGTACAACCATTTACTCCGAATTTTATATATATTTTTATTTTATACTGAAATAGACGAGAATTACTGAATTAAGAATATTATGCCTAATGATTAAACTATGATGTGTTTTAATTTTTTTCCTTTTCTTTCTTTTATTCTTAAAAAAAATTTATGTAGAATTTATTTAGAATGGCATAAAATTGCATCGTGTGTAGGGTTTTGCTGGAGTGGTCGTTAGCTCGGTTATTTTTTCTTCCTTTTGTTTTTTTATCTTCTTCTAGCAGCCGTATTGGTATTGTTCACAAAAAAAAAAAATGGTATAAAACTTTTCGGTTATTAGTCATTTTATATTAATCAACATTTTTAGGGTCAATTTAATGTTTACATCATATTTTCAATTTAATATTTTTATTTAAAATATGATTATTATATTCATTATATTGATATATGATTATATATTTTTTAGACACAAATTTTTAATCTAATTAAATTTATTTAATAGTATTATAATGTTAATATTTTTTAAAATATAATGAATACAATTAAATAATTTATATATATATATATATTTGTAGTCAATTATATCTTTTTAAAATATATATGAATATTTTCTCATGATTTTGTTACATTAATCAATAGATTATTTTCCAAATATAGATATTGATGATGTGTCCGATGACGTGTAAACCCAGTCTGCCTATGTGTTTTCATAAGAGCCATTGATCTAAAAATAAACATATAATAACTGATTAACCCTTTAAAATTAAGAATGATGAATTAAATTTAATAATGACAAAAGAGTCTGCAGGCAAAAAAGTATCCAGGATTTATTATATTAGGAATGAATGGAGGGGATGAATAGATTTGCAATCCTACGGTCATAGATTTGCATAGTAAAAAAAATATTTTACGCTCAAATTTTAATACAACTAATATAATATTGAATATATATAAATTCAATTAAAATTTTTATAATAATTAGGTTTAATTAAATATTTATTAACCATCAAATATATTATAATTTGTTTAAAATTTATATCTTTTGAAAGATTTTCAAAGATTTGTTATAATATACTATTATAGATTTATGATCTAAATATAGTATTAAAAGTTGATGATATGACAAGTATAATTAATCAGCGCTGACGTGGATTAATTGGAGCCATTGATTAAAAAATGGTGGTATAATTACTGATAAAACCCTAAAGATTAAAAAGATTCTATTATATTGAATAAGGACAATACAATCTACACAAGCATAAAGTATTCAAGATTTATTATATAGATATATAAATATAAAAATAATTATTAATTTGATGTTATATGAAGTATGTTTTTAAAATATTTATAAGTATTTTCCTCACAATGTAAATAATTGTGGATGAAGATTTGCTAAAATGCACAAATCTATGTATTCCAACCTTATAATTACAAATTGACGTATATATAAAAGGATTTTAAATTAATTTTGAAATAGACCTAATTAGTTTTTTTTTTTTTTTTTTGAGACGAAATAATTTTATTACTGAAGAAGGCATAGGCCAACTCAGACAAATAACCAACATTACACCCTTGGCATTCTACCAAAACCCCCTATATGCACGGAAGCAGCTGGCTCTGCCGCTACAATCATGGAAACATATAGAGTGTGTTTGGTTGTTAGCGGATTTAGCAGTATATGTGTAACACCCCGGATTTGATAACCCAGGCCGGGATGTCACCGCCACATCTCTCTAGCAAGACACGGATTATCCGAGCTTGCTAAAGAGATGCAAGGCTATAGGTATTGCAAAAAGATTTAAAAACAAGTCCGGAATCTATGTAAAAATAATAAGTATCATCCACACACATAGTAGTAATAATGTATCGCAGCGGAAAAATGTAAAATGGGCCGACATGGCCAAAACTCGGGATTTACATGCCCGTTATGCAAGTATTGTAAAAAGCAAATAAACAATGTTTAATAAATCCATCCCCCAATGCACATGCTATGCATTATCTCCGTACTCTGAAAGAAAAGAGAAAACAACAATTTTATCAGTATATAAAATACTGAGTAAGTCGATCCTAACATAGCAATAAAGGGATTTAATTAGATAATTTAAAATTTCACTCCTATCATGCATTCACGAAATTTAAAGGAAATAATAATTTTAATTGTGTATTTAAACATGCATCTAATCCACAATAATAATTTAGTCATGCCATGAAATTTAAAGACATAATTTAAGACATGCAAAAATAAATAAATACTTAAAAATATTAAATCTTTTATTTCCCCCGTTACGTAACCATTTCTCAGTGTTTTGTATAGCCGGTGATCCGGCGGCCGCAGCCGTGTCGTAAGTATCTTGTATAGCCGGTGATCCGGCGGCCGCAGCCGTATCTGCCATACCCAGTAACACTCCGGAGCCTCGAGAAATCCATACGGACAACCCGAGAGAGTAGGCCATGTATCTCCCGCCAACTGGCGTAATATTTCATCAAATTCTCTCGTCCATTATAGGCCCGAAGAGAAAAGGCTAGAGGGGCACCCTGCAGAGCACTCACCCTCCACCAAGTATTTCATGTATCGTTTAGATTTAATGTATCGGGGTTTTTCAAAAGTGTAGATGTATCGTGTTTCAAATCTTTGACCGTTTGTTTCGAAATTTCAAAACTCTTCGATTTAAACGTATCTTGGCGTCACAGTTTGCGCCTTTCTCATTTAAAAATCCGTTTCAAGCCCGAAAATTCTGAAATCTTCACACTTTATGCAAAACACCCTAACGAACAACTTTCGTGTTTTAACTTTTTCGAAATAAGTTGAGGAAACATGTCAAAAATCGATTTTATCATGCAATCAGAAAACTGTCCGAACTCAGGTTTGTCACAGTTCAAAATCTCGACTTTTTAACATATCAAATGGACTCCAAAAATTCTGAAATTTAATATGCACATACTAGACATGATTATCTACAACTTTCATTTAGATTGTAAAGATCAAATCGGACTAGAAACTATAGAAATAAATTCACTAAGTTCGAACATTTTCATAGACAGATTCCCACACGTTTTGTCAAAGCAGTCTCTTTTCGATGCGATTTAAAATAGCAAACGTTAACGAAAATGGCTGAAATTTTTACACAACCTAGATTTATGTGTTAGGATTAAAAGTCTAGTTTTGAGTTTTTCGGATTGAATCCTCGAAATATGGGTTTTAGGCCGATTACAGAAACTGCGCAAGATGGGGTTTTTAAGTTCGATTTTTACGTTTCGTTACATTACGCCTATACCGGACGCCCCGAAATCACCCGTATTGATACGGAAGGCTCAACTTACAGTAGTGAAGTTCTTGAGTCGTCCTAGGGTCGCTCGGCTCGTCCAAAATCCTACGAACGGATCTACGAAGTGCAAAGTTCCCGACTTTGGCCACGAACGCATTTGAATTCAACGAATCAAGAGTTAGATTGGGGATTCGAGAGGAAAAACGGGAATGAGGACTTAAGAGAATACTTACCAATGATCTAAGGACTGTGATCCTTGATCTACTCGTTCCTACGGTCGTCGGTGGTGGTCGGAAAGTCGTCGGAAGTCCGTCGGAAGTTCGTCGGGAGAGCTTTTTGGCTTGGGAGGGTTTGAGAGTGACTTGGGGACTTGGTGACTGAAGAATGGGCAAGGGAGGCAGCCCTAGGTCGCCCTTATTCCCTTCCCCCGTCCAAAATTCGCCTTCCAAAGTCGGGAGGTCGAATTATGGTAAGAAATCGCCGAAAACGCGCGAGTTGCCAAAACCTGTAGGGCCACGCGGGGTTGGCGCGCCTTTTAGCCAAACCCCGCCCGGCCAGCGCGCGAGACTCGCCTGGACTGCGGTCCGGGCGGGTCCGTGCGATCCGATCCGTCGGGTCTTTTCTCCTCTCTTTCGGACTTCTATCCTTCCCCGTTTTCGCGCTCGATTTTTCCGGGTCATTTCCGGATTATGCTTCTCATCATAAATTTATTCCGTCTCAATTCGATTACGTGCTTGAAATCCTAAGACCGTCGGTTTTGGTCTATCGGGTTCTAATTCGTCGTCCTTGACTTCCGTGCATTTCCGCGTCTACGGGTTCTCGGAAACAAAACCTTCTCTCCTATTGGATTAATTCCTATTTTTATATTCTAAAATTTACGGGTATTACAATATGGCATATTGAATCGGCATATCCTCTCACAATTTTCTCTTCTAATTTGATATCTGCTGCCGAATCCGCTGATTCCCAAACATCCCCATAGCAGCAGACATAAAAAATGAACACATCAACAAGGGGCAACGGACACGGCAGACCAATCAACAATAAAGGACAACAGACTCAACTGACTGCATAATACATCAACACAACAACAACAGACCTTTCACAAAATACATTAAACCCATTCTTCTACCCGTCCTTCTCCCTTGGCTCCCAGCTTAGCCCAGTGATCATCCATGGTGTTGCGTTCTCTGAAGATTTGTTGGAAACTGACCTCCCCAGCACAGTTCAAGATCGTAGCAATAGGGCCTACGAACTTATGATAACGCCTAGGTAGCCTCCCTGGATCTTCCAACCACTTCACGACATTATGCGAATCGCATTCAAATACAATTTTTTGTAATGGAAAGCCGTGATCGCGAATCAGCGCCTGGTATACCCGGCTTATGGCTATTAATTCCGCTTTCGATGACTCTGCCAGCCCAATCGAATCGGATAGGATGAAGATCACTTTCCCCTCATCGTCACGAATAACACCACCTATTCCCGCCGGCCCCGGATTACCAAATGACGACCCATCCGTATTGATCTTCAACCAACCTTTGTCCGGGCGAATCCAAGACAGGCCTCTTCGTACAACCTTAACTCTTCTTCGGCCAAAATAAGTAAAGGTCCCAAGAAGAGAGTCATCTGGAGCGGAAAGATTAGTAGTGAAATTTATCCCAGCTGCTTTCCACCACGTATTCGCCCTCCATTTCATCTCTTCGACTGCAGCTTCGAAGTTGATCGACGCCCCCCTGAAGATGACCTCATTCCGCTGCTTCCAAATAGTCCATAATATAGCCAAACCTGTGAAGCTCCAAGCTTCCTCTCCACCCATTCTGATATCTCCTCTCAGCCACCAGGAAATGATGCTTTCCACACTACCCGTCATCGCCCACTTCACCCGACACCCTGGTACCATAATTTCTTTGCAAACTCACAAAAAGAGAAAATATGGTCTAGAGATTCGGCCTCTCCAGAGCATATGCTACATACTTCATCCTGTATCAAGTTACACCCACGCTTCACAAGAACAACTTTTACCGGTAGTGCATGGTGTAAAGCCTTCCAAGCCAATATTTTTGCTTTCATAGGTGCCTTAATCTTCCAAAGCCATCCCCACATCCATTCGTACTCAGTGCTTACACCACCTGCTCCCAAGCTCCAACATGACCGAGTGGTAAATCTTCCATTGCCCTCCAACATCTAGTCCACACGATCCACCAAGAATCTATTAAGTTTTGTTTGATTAAGCACGGACAAAAAGTCAGTCCAAACCTCATGTTCCCAAGCGAACAACGATCTTCTAAGTTGAACACCCCAAACCCAATTCAATCCCGACCATGATCCAAATTCATCAATCATTCCTTCCTTGTTCACAGCAAGAGAGAATAATCTTGGAAAGATTTCCTTCAGCGGTCTTCCTAACTCCACCCAGACGTCTTTCTAGAAACGGACAGAACTTCCATTTCCCACATGTATTTTAAAACCACCCCGTTCAGACCCAATACTACTATTTGTTGGGTCCTGTGTTTTGACGGAAGTTCAAAGTCGATGATTGAACACTATGGATGAACCTCCTGAGCGACAGTCTTCATGTGCGGCGTGGAATCTCTGAAAACCTTGCTCCAGCCCCAACGGCTCTTTTCCTAATCTGGGGAGATTATTTACTAATGTTTATTTTGCAGGAATCCTCCTCCAGATTAGTGAAACAAGAATTTGAATTTGTGTCTAACGGACCCTGTCAAATCTCAACGGCTATTTCCAATATGACTGTTCCAGTTTGAGAGCTTCTTGGTTAAAAGGAATTTCTGAGGAATGGAAGACAACTTCTCATATCTACAATCTCTAAATCACTCTGAAATTCTCTCTAAGCTTTCAGAATCACCTTTTGAGAAGCCCGATCGATTTGCAGCCCCTGTTCTTTGAATCCATCTGTTGCTGCTAAATCGACAAGCCTTGGACTCTTCTCTGATTGATTGCAAGTTGTTAAACTACTTGAGGAGATCGTTCAAAGGCTTCACAGGAGATAAGCTTACACCGTTCAGAATCATCTTGTTCCAGAGAAGTGATTCACAGACTTCTTCAGGGGAAACTCAAGGCAGGAGCTTTGGGGAGTTGAAATAGGTGGAGAAACCTACACCAGAACTTGGGAGAGCTTCTGGTTCCAACAACTATCCGCCTGGAGATTAGGGTGAAGTCATTCTCTTTATGTTGCTAGTGTGTGTGGTTGTATACCATCTTGAAACACATAGTAAAATAACCTCCTGGATTGGTATCCCCCAGACGTAGGCCGAAGGCCGAACTGGGTCATCAATTGCTTGTCTCATTGATTTACTTTATGCTTTATAATTATTCCACTGTGCTCAAGTTATATCTTGATTTAATATTCTGTTGTTGTTGGTTGAGTTCATTGTCTTACAATGAACCTTAGCATAAAGTGTCTGTCTTGCTTGCCCGTGGACCTAACAATTGGTATCAGAGCCACACTCTTTCGAGAGAGATCCAAACAGCAAGATGAATCAAGGATGGTCATTAAACATGCCCCCACTGCTCGATGGGACAAACTTTTCTTTTTGGAAGAACAGGATGCGGTCCTTTTTTATGTCAGTTGATGATAGAGCTTGGGATGCAATGCTCACAAAGTGTAGATGTATCGTGTTTCAAATCTTTGACCGTTTGTTTCGAAATTTCAAAACTCTTCGATTTAAACGTATCTTGGCGTCACAGTTTGCGCCTTTCTCATTTAAAAATCCGTTTCAAGCCCGAAAATTCTGAAATCTTCACACTTTATGCAAAACACCCTAACGAACAACTTTCGTGTTTTAACTTTTTCGAAATAAGTTGAGGAAACATGTCAAAAATCGATTTTATCATGCAATCAGAAAACTGTCCGAACTCAGGTTTGTCACAGTTCAAAATCTCGACTTTTTAACATATCAAATGGACTCCAAAAATTCTGAAATTTAATATGCACATACTAGACATGATTATCTACAACTTTCATTTAGATTGTAAAGATCAAATCGGACTAGAAACTATAGAAATAAATTCACTAAGTTCGAACATTTTCATAGACAGATTCCCACACGTTTTGTCAAAGCAGTCTCTTTTCGATGCGATTTAAAATAGCAAACGTTAACGAAAATGGCTGAAATTTTTTCACAACCTAGATTTATGTGTTAGGATTAAAAGTCTAGTTTTGAGTTTTTCGGATTGAATCCTCGAAATATGGGTTTTAGGCCGATTACAGAAACTGCGCAAGATGGGGTTTTTAAGTTCGATTTTTACGTTTCGTTACATTACGCCTATACCGGACGCCCCGAAATCACCCGTATTGATACGGAAGGCTCAACTTACAGTAGTGAAGTTCTTGAGTCGTCCTAGGGTCGCTCGGCTCGTCCAAAATCCTACGAACGGATCTACGAAGTGCAAAGTTCCCGACTTTGGCCACGAACGCATTTGAATTCAACGAATCAAGAGTTAGATTGGGGATTCGAGAGGAAAAACGGGAATGAGGACTTAAGAGAATACTTACCAATGATCTAAGGACTGTGATCCTTGATCTACTCGTTCCTACGGTCGTCGGTGGTGGTCGGAAAGTCGTCGGAAGTCCGTCGGAAGTTCGTCGGGAGAGCTTTTTGGCTTGGGAGGGTTTGAGAGTGACTTGGGGACTTGGTGACTGAAGAATGGGCAAGGGAGGCAGCCCTAGGTCGCCCTTATTCCCTTCCCCCGTCCAAAATTCGCCTTCCAAAGTCGGGAGGTCGAATTATGGTAAGAAATCGCCGAAAACGCGCGAGTTGCCAAAACCTGTAGGGCCACGCGGGGTTGGCGCGCCTTTTAGCCAAACCCCGCCCGGCCAGCGCGCGAGACTCGCCTGGACTGCGGTCCGGGCGGGTCCGTGCGATCCGATCCGTCGGGTCTTTTCTCCTCTCTTTCGGACTTCTATCCTTCCCCGTTTTCGCGCTCGATTTTTCCGGGTCATTTCCGGATTATGCTTCTCATCATAAATTTATTCCGTCTCAATTCGATTACGTGCTTGAAATCCTAAGACCGTCGGTTTTGGTCTGTCGGGTTCTAATTCGTCGTCCTTGACTTCCGTGCATTTCCGCGTCTACGGGTTCTCGGAAACAAAACCTTCTCTCCTATTGGATTAATTCCTATTTTTATATTCTAAAATTTACGGGTATTACAGTCTACCCCCCTTAAGAACCAACTTCGTCCTCGAAGTTGTACTTCATCCTCTCGCGAGTTCGGGAATTGTTTGATTAAGCGATTGTATTATTGTGTGTCGTTGTTTGTTATTATTTGACTGAACCCAGAATTGAATTTCCGAGTTGCCTACGTACCCCGTGAAGGGATCAAGTCATTACGTAGTTCAAAACAATTTGAATTTGTTTATTTGGGGTACAAAGTATTCGCACAAAATATTCAGAAATACTCGGGTCGTCACATCCTCCCCCTCTTAAGATTACAGTTATGTCCCCATAACTGTTGCTGCACTGTCTTGGAATAGGGTTGGGTAACGCTCCCTCATGTCTGCTTCCAGCTCCCACGTTGCCGTCTCGGCTTCGTGGTTAGACCAAAGAACCTTAACCATCCTCACGGTCTTATTCCTTGTTACCCTCTCCTTTTTGTCGAGTATTCGCACCGGAATTTCTTCATAGCTTAAGTCATCGTCCAGCTCAATTTCCTCCGGTTGGAGTACGTGGGTCGGATCATGGACGTATTTCTTCAGTTGCGAGACGTGGAACACGTCGTGGACACGAGCAAATTGCGGCGGTAATGCCAATCGGTATGCAAGATTCCCCACTCTTTCTAGGATCTCGTAGGGTCCTATGTACCGTGGGCTTAATTTTCCCCGCTTGCCAAAGCGCATCACACCCTTCATCGGTGATACCTTTAACATGACCTTATCGCCTATTTGGAATTCCAAATCTTGCCGTCTCACGTCGGCATAGCTCTTTTGCCGGTCTTGCGCGGCTCTCATCTTCCCTTGGATTATTTTGACTTGTTGAGCCATATCCTCAACAAGTTGCGGTCCAATTACCATAGTCCTCTTGCCCTCTTCCCAGCTCAATGGGCTTCGGCATTTGCGTCCATACAGTGCCTCGAAAGGTGCCATGCCGATGCTAGCATGGTAGCTGTTGTTGTAGGAAAATTCGATCAAGGGTAAGTGATTTTCCCAACTTCCCTTAAACTCTAATACGCATGCCCTCAGCATGTCTTCCAAAGTTTGGATCGTCCTTTCCGTTTGTCCATCCGTCATGGGGTGGAACGCGGTACTCATCTTTATCTTCGTACCGAGGGCTTCTTGTAGTTTCGTCCAAAAATGTGAGACGAATCTACTGTCTCTGTCCGAGATGATGTCGTGTGGTACTCCATGTCGTCGTACCACGTTGTCGACATATGCCCTTGCCAATTGGTCCATGGACCAGGTATCCTTCATGGGGATAAATATGGCAGCTTTTGTCAACCTATCCACGATCACCCAGATTTTATTCATCCCCTTCGGTGAACGTGGTAACCCCAAAACGAAGTCCATTGAAATGCTATCCCATTTCCAACTTGGGATTTCCAATGGCTGCATTAATCCTAAGGGTTTCTGCCGTACGGCCTTGACCTTCTGGCAGGTAAGGCATCTCGCCACAAACTCGGCCATTTCTCTCTTCATGTTCGGCCACCAATAGTTCTTCTTTATGTCCTTGTATAGCTTCTCGCCTCCGGGGTGGACCGAATATGGGGTGTTATGGCCTTCCTCCATTACTCTTAGCTTCAGGTCCTCGCATTTTCGTGGTATGCACCACCTTCCTTTGAAGCGGATGCTTCCGTCCTCATGGATTTTAAAATCCATTGCCTTTCCCTCAGCAATGCTCTTCCTAATTTCCTCCAACTTTTCATCACCCTGTCGTGCTAGTCGTATCTCATCAAGTATGGTAGATCCTACTACCATCGTGTTGACGACCTCACTTACTTCGCCGGAGTGTACCAACTCCAGACTTAATTTCGCCAAGTCTCTGTACAACTCGGCCGGTACTACGAGTGAGTTCACCACGTGTTGAGTCTTTCGACTCAAGGCATCGGCCACGACGTTGGCCCTTCCTTCGTGGTACGCGATTTCCAGGTCGTAATCCTTAATCAGTTCCAACCACCTTCTTTGCCTCAAATTCAGCTCTTTTTGCGTGAATATATACTTGAGGCTCTTATGGTCGGTGAACATCCGACACTTTCGCCCATAGAGGTAATGCCTCCATATCTTTAGAGCGAACACGACTGCGGCTAGCTCCAAGTCGTGCGTCGGGTAGTTCTCTTCGTGTGGCTTTAGTTGACGTGATGCATATGCTATAACCCTTTGATCTTGCATTAGCACGCATCCCAATCCTTCCTTCGAGGCGTCGCTGTACACCTCGAAGTCTCCATCTTCCGATGGTAATGTCAACACCGGTGCTATAGTAAGCCGTTTCTTCAATTCTTGGAATGCGGAATCACACTCGATGGTCCAGTCGTATTTCACCCCTTTCTTTAACAGCTGCGTCAATGGGCGAGCAATCCTTGAGAAATCCTTTACAAACCTTCGGTAGTACCCTGCCAATCCGAGAAAACTTCTTATCTCGGTTGGATTCTTCGGTGGCACCCATTCGGTAACTGCCGAAATCTTTGCTGGGTCTACTGCCACTCCATTGGCGGATACGATATGTCCTAGAAATGCCACTTCTTTTAGCCAGAAATCGCATTTGGACAGCTTGCCATACAGCTGATTGGCTCGTAAGATCCCTAACACTTTGTGTAAGTGTTCGGAATGCTCTTCTTCGCTTTTCGAGTAGATCAGGATGTCATCTATGAACACCACCACGCATTGATCTAATAGTTCTCGAAACACGTTGTTCATGAGATTCATGAACATAGCTGGGGCGTTCGTCAGCCCGAATGACAGCACCGTGAATTCGTAATGCCCGTAGCGAGTTCTGAATGCCGTCTTTGGGATATCTTTTTCGGCGATCCTTAACTGGTGATATCCGGATCGTAGGTCGATCTTTGAAAATACTGAGGCTCCCTTCAGTTGGTCGAACAAATCCTCGATTCTTGGCAACGGGTACTTGTTCTTGACCGTGACTTGGTTAAGTCCTCTATAATCGATGCATAGTCGTAGACCTCCATCTTTCTTCTTCACGAATAAGACCGGGGCTCCCCATGGGGACGTGCTCGGCCTTATGTAGCCCTTTTCTAGCAACTCCTCGAGTTGTTCTTTTAGTTCCTTCATTTCCAGCGGCGCCATGCGGTAAGGAGCCTTCGAGACAGGCTCCGTTCCCGGAATAAGATCTATAGTGAATTCCAGATCTCTCTCAGGCGGCATGCCGGGAACGTCTTCCGGGAATACATCCGGGTATTCTCTCACCACCGGAATGTTATCCACCTTGACCTCTTCGGCCTCAAGGTTATGAATGTAGCAAGCATATAACGCGTAACCCTTACGCATTAAGCTACATAGCTTCATGGCATTAACTACCTTGGTAGACTTCTTAGGGGGTTGGGAGTAAAAGATGACTCTCCTTCCCCGACTCTTTGACAACGTGATCTTTTGTTTTTGGCAATCGATCACGGCTTTATATTGGGTTAGCCAATCCATTCCTAGTATGACGTCAAAATCCTGTAGTTCGAATTCTACTAAGTTCGCGAAAAACTCTACGTTCTTTATAACTATCGGAATTCCGTTATATCGCTTAGAGCATGATACTACCTCTCCCGATGGAAGTTGAATCCCTAAGTTAATCAATTCGCACTTAGGTAGATCTAGTTCAGGTAAGACTCTAGATGATATTATCGAACAACTAGCTCCTGAGTCAAACAGAACTCTAAGGGGTGTGCTTAAGACATGGAACGTACCTCCCATTACGTCCCCTTGCATAGGCGCATCTGCCTCATTGATGACATTCAATCGCCCCATTGGACGTCCCGGGTTGCCTTGCTGATCCCGGTTCGGGTTCTGATTCTGTTGCTGATTTGGATTCTGTGAGGGACGTTGATTCTGATTGAGATTATGGTTCTGAGGGGGTCTATACCCCTGGTTGTTTCCATTCCGTCCATCCTGGTTGCGAGGCTGAGTTGGCCCCGTGCCTAAATCCTCTCTCTTGGTGATGTTTTCCAGTCGGGTGCGGCACTCATTCGCCATGTGGCCGTTGCGACCACACCTGTAGCAGGCGCCCTGTTGGGGGCACCCTCTGGCCAAATGAGGCCTGCCGCATCTCGGGCAAGGTGGTACCGGGTTACCCCGGAAAAGGGTTCTATCGTCATATCCTCTGTTGTTGTTTTGAGGGGGTCTGTTCAGATCTCCCCGAAAGTTGTTCCCTACAGCATTGTTTCCGGAACGGTTGTCTCTACCCCTCTTATCCTGACCCTGAGATCCTCGGCTGGGTTCTCCACTCACTTTCCTTTTTAGTTGTTGCACCCTTGCAACAGCTACCGCACGATCGTACACCGATTGTAGGTCTGGGTATGGGACGCCAGTGATCACCTCTCGTATAGCCAAGTTTAGCCCCATTTCAAATTTCTGTGCCTTCTCCACGTCTGTCGGCACGAGTCTCGGTGCGAAACGCACCAACTCCTTGAAACGGGCGTAATATTCTTGGACTGTTTGCCCTCCTTGCTTCAGAGATAAGAATTCCTCGTACATGGCGGACTTTGTGCTCATGGGGTAAAAGCGATCCCTGATTAGACCCATGAATTCCTCCCAAGAATAGGGTTCCTCGTCCTCGGCTAGTTTTTCTTGCATGGCACGCCACCAGTCATCCGCCTCCCCTCCGAGATAGTACGACGCCACAGGCACCTTCTCGCCAATTGGGCACTTCACCGGTTTAGTAGCTTGTCGAATGTTCGGATCCATTCTTCAAGTTTGGCCGGGTCCTCTTCTCCGGCGTAGTTCGGCGGACGATACGAGTTCACCATAGCTAGGTAGTTAATGCGGGCCTCGGGTGGAGGTACCGCAGCGGCCTGGCCTTGGTTCACATGCGCGTTCCCTATCGCGATGAGAACCTCCTCTAGAGTCCGTAGGCGCGCGTCCATGTTGTTTGGCATGGGGTTTGCCGGCTCCTCTTGAGCGTGTACCCCTTCGCCGGGTATGGGCATTTCTGGTTGCATAGGGGTTTCGTTGGTGTTTGGAGTAGTGGGCTGAGCGCGTGCTCTTCCTCTCGGTGCCATGCTGTTGCAAGAACAAGCGAGTTTAGATTCTTTTGTTGAAGTATTATGTAATACTTGGGGAATAATTTGACTAAATAAATGACGATATTAACAGGTATCAGTTCTGTTGGAACCTGTTAGTATAGGTTGTTGGGGTTTAGCGTATTGTTTGTTGTCATTCGGGGTTGGTTCTACTTACTGCTTTGTTTTTGTTTTGTTTATATTTTCCTTTTTTTTTTTTTTTTTTTTTTTTGCGTGAACAGTAACCTGTTCAGGTTTTTTTTTTTTTTTTTTTTTTTTCAGACCCTAGGGTTCAGGGTTTAGGGTTTAGGGTTTAGGGTTGGAGATACCCTTGTCCGTTATCTCCATACAAAGTATTTTCATATATATTTACTACTTGTATTTTTGTTTAGTTGTTATCTATAGGTCATTGATTATTATTAACTTGTTCGTTTGTTGATCGGGTTTTAGTAGGGTATTTGAAGAGAAATAATTTAATTAAAATGTAAGGAATACTTTAAATATAATTGTATAAAATAAATGCTTGTAGATTTATTACTCAAGAGAAAATTTTTCAGCTGATTACAAGCATTCGTAACAGGAAGGAAATAGTAGTGCTGGTACTAAAAAAAAGAATATAGATAGTAGTGCATCAGTATGGACTCCTAAGTATAGGGTGACTAGGCAGGTACATCCTCGATGGGGTCGTCCTCGTCGCTGGATACGTCAATCGGTGCTGCGGCATTAGGGTGAGGTCCCGGGTTCTGAAGGACCCCCCCGTCAATCTCATTGGCCAAGGTAGTCAACTCCCAGGCTACGTTTCCTATTTGTTCCTCCAAGTCATCACCCTTGTCTTGGAGTTGGGCCATTTGGGCTTGGAGTTCGGCGACTTGATTTTGCAGCTGGGTTATGTTATGATTATCGGTCTCCCTAAGATGCCCCAGATGGGCCACTTGGCCCTCTAGTTGTCCTACTCGAGTCTTGAAATAGTTGACATGTTGTTGGGACTCTAAATATGCGTTAGTCAGTTTCACCATCAAGTTGACCATGTTCATGTTGGGTTCGGCCATCTAGTGTCAACAAGGAGGTTAGAGTTAGAGTATGTTTCGGATATAAATCATGACATGCGGGAATTTAAATCTATATGAATATGCACATGCAATCCCCCCAAAAAAATTGATCTTAGTGTATTTAATCATGGGAAAAAAAAAAAAAAAAATTGGGCCTATATCGGGCCACAATAATAGTTTGGACTTTAAAAAGTAAAAACATGGGTATTGGGTCGAAATGGTTGGGCTTAAAATAAATAATTATAAATATTGGGTCAAAATAATTTAACCCTCTTTTGGGCTCAAAATATTATACTACTTGGGTAAGAAAATTTTTGGGCTCAAATTTTGGGCTAAAATAATAATACTAGTAGTCTTAAAAATAATAATGATAATAATAAATTTAAAAATAATACTTAGTTTAAAATAAAAATAGTAGTAGCTTCAAAATATTCCGGTCTCTGATACCAACTTGTAACACCCCGGATTTGATAACCCAGGCCGGGATGTCACCGCCACATCTCTCTAGCAAGACACGGATTATCCGAGCTTGCTAAAGAGATGCAAGGCTATAGGTATTGCAAAAAGATTTAAAAACAAGTCCGGAATCTATGTAAAAATAATAAGTATCATCCACACACATAGTAGTAATAATGTATCGCAGCGGAAAAATGTAAAATGGGCCGACATGGCCAAAACTCGGGATTTACATGCCCGTTATGCAAGTATTGTAAAAAGCAAATAAACAATGTTTAATAAATCCATCCCCCAATGCACATGCTATGCATTATCTCCGTACTCTGAAAGAAAAGAGAAAACAACAATTTTATCAGTATATAAAATACTGAGTAAGTCGATCCTAACATAGCAATAAAGGGATTTAATTAGATAATTTAAAATTTCACTCCTATCATGCATTCACGAAATTTAAAGGAAATAATAATTTTAATTGTGTATTTAAACATGCATCTAATCCACAATAATAATTTAGTCATGCCATGAAATTTAAAGACATAATTTAAATGCATAATTTAAGACATGCAAAAATAAATAAATACTTAAAAATATTAAATCTTTTATTTCCCCCGTTACGTAACCATTTCTCAGTGTTTTGTATAGCCGGTGATCCGGCGGCCGCAGCCGTGTCGTAAGTATCTTGTATAGCCGGTGATCCGGCGGCCGCAGCCGTATCTGCCATACCCAGTAACACTCCGGAGCCTCGAGAAATCCATACGGACAACCCGAGAGAGTAGGCCATGTATCTCCCGCCAACTGGCGTAATATTTCATCAAATTCTCTCGTCCATTATAGGCCCGAAGAGAAAAGGCTAGAGGGGCACCCTGCAGAGCACTCACCCTCCACCAAGTATTTCATGTATCGTTTAGATTTAATGTATCGGGGTTTTTCAAAAGTGTAGATGTATCGTGTTTCAAATCTTTGACCGTTTGTTTCGAAATTTCAAAACTCTTCGATTTAAACGTATCTTGGCGTCACAGTTTGCGCCTTTCTCATTTAAAAATCCGTTTCAAGCCCGAAAATTCTGAAATCTTCACACTTTATGCAAAACACCCTAACGAACAACTTTCGTGTTTTAACTTTTTCGAAATAAGTTGAGGAAACATGTCAAAAATCGATTTTATCATGCAATCAGAAAACTGTCCGAACTCAGGTTTGTCACAGTTCAAAATCTCGACTTTTTAACATATCAAATGGACTCCAAAAATTCTGAAATTTAATATGCACATACTAGACATGATTATCTACAACTTTCATTTAGATTGTAAAGATCAAATCGGACTAGAAACTATAGAAATAAATTCACTAAGTTCGAACATTTTCATAGACAGATTCCCACACGTTTTGTCAAAGCAGTCTCTTTTCGATGCGATTTAAAATAGCAAACGTTAACGAAAATGGCTGAAATTTTTACACAACCTAGATTTATGTGTTAGGATTAAAAGTCTAGTTTTGAGTTTTTCGGATTGAATCCTCGAAATATGGGTTTTAGGCCGATTACAGAAACTGCGCAAGATGGGGTTTTTAAGTTCGATTTTTACGTTTCGTTACATTACGCCTATACCGGACGCCCCGAAATCACCCGTATTGATACGGAAGGCTCAACTTACAGTAGTGAAGTTCTTGAGTCGTCCTAGGGTCGCTCGGCTCGTCCAAAATCCTACGAACGGATCTACGAAGTGCAAAGTTCCCGACTTTGGCCACGAACGCATTTGAATTCAACGAATCAAGAGTTAGATTGGGGATTCGAGAGGAAAAACGGGAATGAGGACTTAAGAGAATACTTACCAATGATCTAAGGACTGTGATCCTTGATCTACTCGTTCCTACGGTCGTCGGTGGTGGTCGGAAAGTCGTCGGAAGTCCGTCGGAAGTTCGTCGGGAGAGCTTTTTGGCTTGGGAGGGTTTGAGAGTGACTTGGGGACTTGGTGACTGAAGAATGGGCAAGGGAGGCAGCCCTAGGTCGCCCTTATTCCCTTCCCCCGTCCAAAATTCGCCTTCCAAAGTCGGGAGGTCGAATTATGGTAAGAAATCGCCGAAAACGCGCGAGTTGCCAAAACCTGTAGGGCCACGCGGGGTTGGCGCGCCTTTTAGCCAAACCCCGCCCGGCCAGCGCGCGAGACTCGCCTGGACTGCGGTCCGGGCGGGTCCGTGCGATCCGATCCGTCGGGTCTTTTCTCCTCTCTTTCGGACTTCTATCATTCCCCGTTTTCGCGCTCGATTTTTCCGGGTCATTTCCGGATTATGCTTCTCATCATAAATTTATTCCGTCTCAATTCGATTACGTGCTTGAAATCCTAAGACCGTCGGTTTTGGTCTGTCGGGTTCTAATTCGTCGTCCTTGACTTCCGTGCATTTCCGCGTCTACGGGTTCTCGGAAACAAAACCTTCTCTCCTATTGGATTAATTCCTAGTTTTATATTCTAAAATTTACGGGTATTACAATATGGCATATTGAATCGGCATATCCTCTCACAATTTTCTCTTCTAATTTGATATCTGCTGCCGAATCCGCTGATTCCCAAACATCCCCATAGCAGCAGACATAAAAAATGAACACATCAACAAGGGGCAACGGACACGGCAGACCAATCAACAATAAAGGACAACAGACTCAACTGACTGCATAATACATCAACACAACAACAACAGACCTTTCACAAAATACATTAAACCCATTCTTCTACCCGTCCTTCTCCCTTGGCTCCCAGCTTAGCCCAGTGATCATCCATGGTGTTGCGTTCTCTGAAGATTTGTTGGAAACTGACCTCCCCAGCACAGTTCAAGATCGTAGCAATAGGGCCTACGAACTTATGATAACGCCTAGGTAGCCTCCCTGGATCTTCCAACCACTTCACGACATTATGCGAATCGCATTCAAATACAATTTTTTGTAATGGAAAGCCGTGATCGCGAATCAGCGCCTGGTATACCCGGCTTATGGCTATTAATTCCGCTTTCGATGACTCTGCCAGCCCAATCGAATCGGATAGGATGAAGATCACTTTCCCCTCATCGTCACGAATAACACCACCTATTCCCGCCGGCCCCGGATTACCAAATGACGACCCATCCGTATTGATCTTCAACCAACCTTTGTCCGGGCGAATCCAAGACAGGCCTCTTCGTACAACCTTAACTCTTCTTCGGCCAAAATAAGTAAAGGTCCCAAGAAGAGAGTCATCTGGAGCGGAAAGATTAGTAGTGAAATTTATCCCAGCTGCTTTCCACCACGTATTCGCCCTCCATTTCATCTCTTCGACTGCAGCTTCGAAGTTGATCGACGCCCCCCTGAAGATGACCTCATTCCGCTGCTTCCAAATAGTCCATAATATAGCCAAACCTGTGAAGCTCCAAGCTTCCTCTCCACCCATTCTGATATCTCCTCTCAGCCACCAGGAAATGATGCTTTCCACACTACCCGTCATCGCCCACTTCACCCGACACCCTGGTACCATAATTTCTTTGCAAACTCACAAAAAGAGAAAATATGGTCTAGAGATTCGGCCTCTCCAGAGCATATGCTACATACTTCATCCTGTATCAAGTTACACCCACGCTTCACAAGAACAACTTTTACCGGTAGTGCATGGTGTAAAGCCTTCCAAGCCAATATTTTTGCTTTCATAGGTGCCTTAATCTTCCAAAGCCATCCCCACATCCATTCGTACTCAGTGCTTACACCACCTGCTCCCAAGCTCCAACATGACCGAGTGGTAAATCTTCCATTGCCCTCCAACATCTAGTCCACACGATCCACCAAGAATCTATTAAGTTTTGTTTGATTAAGCACGGACAAAAAGTCAGTCCAAACCTCATGTTCCCAAGCGAACAACGATCTTCTAAGTTGAACACCCCAAACCCAATTCAATCCCGACCATGATCCAAATTCATCAATCATTCCTTCCTTGTTCACAGCAAGAGAGAATAATCTTGGAAAGATTTCCTTCAGCGGTCTTCCTAACTCCACCCAGACGTCTTTCTAGAAACGGACAGAACTTCCATTTCCCACATGTATTTTAAAACCACCCCGTTCAGACCCAATACTACTATTTGTTGGGTCCTGTGTTTTGACGGAAGTTCAAAGTCGATGATTGAACACTATGGATGAACCTCCTGAGCGACAGTCTTCATGTGCGGCGTGGAATCTCTGAAAACCTTGCTCCAGCCCCAACGGCTCTTTTCCTAATCTGGGGAGATTATTTACTAATGTTTATTTTGCAGGAATCCTCCTCCAGATTAGTGAAACAAGAATTTGAATTTGTGTCTAACGGACCCTGTCAAATCTCAACGGCTATTTCCAATATGACTGTTCCAGTTTGAGAGCTTCTTGGTTAAAAGGAATTTCTGAGGAATGGAAGACAACTTCTCATATCTACAATCTCTAAATCACTCTGAAATTCTCTCTAAGCTTTCAGAATCACCTTTTGAGAAGCCCGATCGATTTGCAGCCCCTGTTCTTTGAATCCATCTGTTGCTGCTAAATCGACAAGCCTTGGACTCTTCTCTGATTGATTGCAAGTTGTTAAACTACTTGAGGAGATCGTTCAAAGGCTTCACAGGAGATAAGCTTACACCGTTCAGAATCATCTTGTTCCAGAGAAGTGATTCACAGACTTCTTCAGGGGAAACTCAAGGCAGGAGCTTTGGGGAGTTGAAATAGGTGGAGAAACCTACACCAGAACTTGGGAGAGCTTCTGGTTCCAACAACTATCCGCCTGGAGATTAGGGTGAAGTCATTCTCTTTATGTTGCTAGTGTGTGTGGTTGTATACCATCTTGAAACACATAGTAAAATAACCTCCTGGATTGGTATCCCCCAGACGTAGGCCGAAGGCCGAACTGGGTCATCAATTGCTTGTCTCATTGATTTACTTTATGCTTTATAATTATTCCACTGTGCTCAAGTTATATCTTGATTTAATATTCTGTTGTTGTTGGTTGAGTTCATTGTCTTACAATGAACCTTAGCATAAAGTGTCTGTCTTGCTTGCCCGTGGACCTAACAATTGGTATCAGAGCCACACTCTTTCGAGAGAGATCCAAACAGCAAGATGAATCAAGGATGGTCATTAAACATGCCCCCACTGCTCGATGGGACAAACTTTTCTTTTTGGAAGAACAGGATGCGGTCCTTTTTTATGTCAGTTGATGATAGAGCTTGGGATGCAATGCTCACAAAGTATGAACCCCCTTCGGTGACTGTTGATGGCGTTGCCAAGCCTAAAGACAAAAAGAAATGGACGGCAGGGGATAGGATCAACTGTAACATGAACTCCAAGGCACTACATGCTATTTTCAGTGCAGTGACTGATGCCGTAAATTTGTGCCTTTAAATCAAACACAAACCACGGTATCGCAAATAATATACCGGCTAATGCCGGGTCGAATCCACAGGGAGTTAAAAGCATATCAATTCATGCCTTGGCCATATGTATTAAAATAAGTTTATGTTCCAACTAAGAAAATAAAAATAAAAAGAGATGGTCGAGTAGACCGGGATCTAGCTAAAACAATAATTAAAATAATTCTAAGCTAATATAATAGAGAATTTGTGTTTTCAGATTGCTTATCTTGCTCAAATATTAATAAAGTATGTTGTGAATTAACTTGACAATCCCAAAATGCATCTTCCGATTTGATTCTGGGTTTTTATTGCAAATTAATCAACAACATAATTAAAGATCGCAAGATTTAAATACGAATACAATTCAGACAAAATGCACAAATTTTTCCAGCAATAACTAATCAACTAATGTTCTGAAATATTTTCATTAATTAAATCACCCTTATCTTCCGACTTCAGATTATTCAATCAATGATAATTCTAGAATTTCATCTCCCGATGTAAATTCCAATATATGGATCGAATCAAAATTGAGAATTCATTCCCTAAACAGGTACTAAAATTCTAGAATAATTAACTACCTTTCGATTTGTGTTAATTATCTTGCAATATAATCATCAATCCAACAAATGTAAATTCAGAAACATAAGCATCTACAATTCAAGAAGCATAAAACATTATAAATTTAAATAAAACCACTTCCTGAATTAATGAACTCAGAATTCAATTCCATCCCATGACTCCCGTCGCCGATGAAGATTGAATCTGAATCCATTGAAGATTCCATACATAGGTCTGAATTGCACCGTGATATATGGTGCAACCCTACAACACGAATTCGAAACCTAATATAATATAATATTTAACTAATCTAATGATTTGATGAAGAAATTGATGGAAGATGGATTGGAGATGGAGGAGATGAGTTTTCTGATGTAGTCTGATAATCTGGGCGTCAATCCGGATGAAAAGGAATGAAAAACCCGCTCAAAACCGACTTGGGAACCGCCCAAAACTGACCCAACCCGGCGGCCTTGGCGTCAAGTGACGCTAGCGGAGAAGATCTGGCGTAGATAGCCTGAATTACGCTAGCCAAAAAATGAATTTTGGGACCTCTTCAGCTTTGGCGTAAAGTGACGCCAGATTCATCATTTTGGCGTAGTTGCTCTTGCCTACGCTAGCTGAGACTTGTACAAATTTTCCATCTTTCAATGTTGGCGTAAACTGACGCTAGCTTTTGTTTCTTGGCATAGTTGGCCTTGCCTACGCCAAGAATGACTTAATTCAATTCTTTTCTCATCTTCTCCTCACCTCTACTTATGCTTTCTTCATCCCATTGCAACCTACAAAATCACATTCAAAACTCATCAAGATAAATCATTATAAATCATCAACTTTAAATGTGATTTTAATCTTATTTCCCTAAAATTCTAATATAATATCCTAAGTTAAAAACTCACCCAAAACACAACAAAAACACACAAAAATGAGGATTTCACTCTAAAATTCATTGAATATATGGCTTGAAAATGGCTTAAACGATAGCATCCAAAAGAGGCTATCAACATCCTCACACTTAAACATCGCTCGTCCCTTGAGCGATAAAAATATAATAAGAAGACATTTCCAAGCATCCAATATATAGGCATAAACATCAGATTCTCAATAACGAAACAAGGATTTCCTTGCCATTCAACTATGTAAGATGCTAAAATTTCAGAAACTCAACGACTTGGACCAACATAGATCAGCCACATCACACCACATGTAAGAAATGAGCATCAAGGCATCTATTTCACATAAACCACATCACGGACCTATTAATTGGATATGATCAGATTCTTATTTTTATTATTGAGTGATTTATTTTTTGGCAACTCAAAAGGGAACCCCAATATCCAAATTAATGGACGAGGCTTCAACCTTCCTTGCTCATGACACTTTTGCTGAGTTGTAGACGGTTGAATTCGAAAAGCTACTTGTGCCAGAGGAACAATGTGCCATCTTTCAGATTTTTTTTTTGGATTCTTTTTCAACAATCATTTTTTTTTCAGTTTTTTTTTTTTCTTCTTCTTTTTTTTTTAATCAACTCAACAACAAAAACTAAAATCCTCCCATATCTTTATGATTTTCAGCCATGGAAAAATATATATGAAATAAACAGCCTCGATGCACTTTCCAACCAGAATATAATGCAACCTTAGATGCTAAAATCCAAGTATGGCTTTGTTTCTAAAATTCGGCTTTTAAACAATTTACAAGGCTTAGAACTCAACTCGTCTCATCATTGAAAAACTGGAAATTATGCACAAAAGTTAAGAACTCAAATTTGTCCAATCTTTAAAGTAATGAAAAGTGTTAAAATGCTAAAGGAATATTTCCCAAGCCATAAGCATAATGAATTCCAAAGTACATCCTCAAAACAAAAGCACAAGAGAACACACAACATACACACACACACAAAACATGGACTTCAAATTATAGCTTTAGAGAATGCAAATTGGAGATTTTTATGTTGATGAACTATGCAAGAACTTATTGATGTAATATGAATAAATATGAGTTTCTTGCATTAAAATGTGAGGATGGTGACATCCTTACACTTAGATCCTTGCTAACATGAACCTAAGTGTTTGAATTCTTCAAAAATGATTATTTTCCAATCAAGCATTTTTCGTTAAAAACTCTATCTCAAAATCCATGCAAAAGACACACATACACAAGCAGGGAACATGCTTTCATTTTGATATGCTTGATCAACCAAGAAATAAAAATTTGGACATTTGAAAAACTATCAAAGAAAGGCTAAGAACAATAGAAAATTTCCCAAGTTACCAACAAGCGTACCTTTGTGGTGGCTTATGATTCTCACCACAAACATAAAATAAAATCTGGGAAAAAAATATTAGTTCTTCACTTCCATTGAAGTTCCTCTTGTCTCATTCCATGTTCATGATCCAAACTTTTTTTAAAATTTTCCATTGTTTCCTGCCAAAAAGAAAACAAGAAAATAAGAACACAAAAATTACATCACAAACACAACAAAGATGGATTTTAATTCAAAGACTTACCAATGTAAATCTGGAAATTTTACCACCTTTGAACTATGTGAAAAATTGATTAATTATAACATGAATAAATATAAATTTCTCACATCAAAATGTGAGGATGTGCAACATCCTCACACTTAGACCTTGCCAAAATAAAATCTAAGTGTTAAACATGTTCGAAGGTTTAAATTTTCCATCAATAAATTTCTTTCTAGAGCACTATGAACTATCATCCAAGAAAAGTAACACAAAAACAGAACACAAAAGGAAAAGCAACAAACAATCACAATACAACTAAGCATGGATTTTCAATTCAAATTTTAAAGTATTAAAAATTCTGGAATTTTTTTTCTTCAATGAACATTGGACATGCAAGAGATCTTTAAATGATTTCTAATGAAAATTTAACAATTAGCATATCTTGCATTAAAATTTGAGGATCCCCGTATCCTCACACTTAGACTTTGCCCGGGGAAGCAAATTTAAGTGTCAAAGGTCCAATTCAAAAATGATTTACAGAAAACCAAATTTTCCTTTAACCAAATGAATGAAATCTCCATGCCAAACAAACAAACACAATGCAGGGAACATCTACAACTTTAATATGTTTAAACCAAAAACCAAGAATCCGGACACTCTTTTAAATTAAATCCATGAGAATTCACCAAGTTACCATGTTACTTACCTTTGTGACGAACCACAAAATTTAAATAAACAACCTGGAAATTTCACAATATTTGTCTCATTGTCCTAAATCTCAATTCCAGCTTTAAACATCACAATGATATTCAATGTTTCCTGCAAGAAAATCACAACAAAACACAAAATAAAAACATGGTCTTAATCCAATATTTAAAGAAGAAAACAATCTGGAATTTTTTTTATAAAGATGTTGGACATGTTAGAAACATTTTAATGATCTCAAGTAATGAAATTCCATGTTTCTTACATTATAAATTGAGGATCCCTACATCCCCCCACTTAGAGTTTTGCTTCGGGATGCAAATTTCAAGTGTTAATAGTCCAATAAAATGAATTTCCAGAAATTGCATTCTTTATTTTGATATTTTTGAATCAAAGACCATGAGAAAAGCAGACACAAGCAAAAACTTCAAGCCCTTTTATATATAAATTAAACAAGAAAATGAAAGTCAAGGAGTTTCTTTTGATATAAGACAAGAATCCAAGAATATGTTGAAAACTTTATCTATGTAAACTTCTCTTCTTCTTCCTTTCTCCACTTTTGTTGCCCCTTCACTTTATTTTACTTGTCCATGTAATGATTTTCGACTTGATATTCCTGCCAAAAAAAAAATAAAAAGAAAACAACCCACAATTAAAAGAAAAAAAATACATATTTACAAAGCTAAAACACAAACCTATAGAAACACATATTGCCATTTAACTCCCCGGCAACGGCGCCAATTTTTTATGCCGTAAATTTGTGCCTTTAAATCAAACACAAACCACGGTATCGCAAATAATATACCGGCTAATGCCGGGTCGAATCCACAGGGAGTTAAAAGCATATCAATTCATGCCTTGGCCATATGTATTAAAATAAGTTTATGTTCCAACTAAGAAAATAAAAATAAAAAGAGATGGTCGAGTAGACCGGGATCTAGCTAAAACAATAATTAAAATAATTATAAGCTAATATAATAGAGAATTTGTGTTTTCAGATTGCTTATCTTGCTCAAATATTAATAAAGTATGTTGTGAATTAACTTGACAATCCCAAAATGCATCTTCCGATTTGATTCTGGGTTTTAATTGCAAATTAATCAACAACATAATTAAAGATCGCAAGATTTAAATACTAATACAATTCAGACAAAATGCACAAATTTTTCCAGCAATAACTAATCAACTAATGTTCTGAAATATTTTCATTAATTAAATCACCCTTATCTTCCGACTTCAGATTATTCAATCAATGATAATTCTAGAATTTCATCTCCCGATGTAAATTCCAATATATGGATCGAATCAAAATTGAGAATTCATTCCCTAAACAGGTACTAAAATTCTAGAATAATTAACTATCTTTCGATTTGTGTTAATTATCCTGCAATATAATCATCAATCCAACAAATGTAAATTCAGAAACATAAGCATCTACAATTCAAGAAGCATAAAACATTATAAATTTAAATAAAACCACTTCCTGAATTAATGAATTCAGAATTCAATTCCATCCCGCCGATGAAGATTGAATCTGAATCCGCTGAAGATTCCATACATAGGTCTGAATTGCACCGTGATATATGGTGCAACCCTACAACACGAATTCGAAACCTAATCTAATATAATATTTAACTAATCTAATGATTTGATGAAGAAATTGATGGAAGATGGATTGGAGATGGAGGAGATGAGTTTTCTGATGTAGTCTGATAATCTGGGCGTCAATCCGGATGAAAAGGAATGAAAAACCCTCTCAAAACTGACTTGGGAACCGCCCAAAACTGACCCAACCCGGCGGCCTTGGCGTCAAGTGACGCTAGCGGAGAAGATCTGGCGTAGATAGCCTGAATTACGCTAGCCAAAAAATGAATTTTGGGACCTCTTCAGCTTTGGCGTAAAGTGACGCCAGATTCATCATTTTGGCGTAGTTGCTCTTGCCTACGCTAGCTGAGACTTGTACAAATTTTCCATCTTTCAATGTTGGCGTAAACTGACGCTAGCTTTTATTTCTTGGCGTAGTTGGCCTTGCCTACGCCAAGAATGACTTAATTCAATTCTTTTCTCATCTTCTCCTCACCTCTACTTATGCTTTCTTCATCCCATTGCAACCTACAAAATCACATTCAAAACTCATCAAGATAAATCATTATAAACCATCAACTTTAAATGTGATTTTAGTCTTATTTCCCTAAAATTCTAATATAAAAAACTCACCCAAAACACAACAAAAACACACAAAAATGAGGATTTCACTCTAAAATTCATTGAATATATGGCTTGGAAATGGCTTAAACGATAGCATCCAAAAGAGGCTATCAGTGACCGAGGACCAATATAGCCTTATCTCTGCCTGTACCACGGCCTATGAAGCATGGGAGATCCTGGTAAACTCTCATGAAGGTTCGGCTCCTGTTAGAACTTCTAAAATTATTTCTATTGAAGCTCAATTTCATAAACTTGTCATGGATGAACATGAGTCTATCAATAGTTATTTTAGTAGAATCCGTACTCTAACCAACCAGGCTCAACAGCTTGGTAAGACCTACTCCTCCCAGGAGATAGTTCGAAAAATTGTAGGTACACTCCCTGAGAGATTCAATGCCAAAATTGCTGCTCTTGAATTGCAAGAAAACTATGTCAACATATTTGTGGATGAGTTGATGGGGATCTTACAGTCATGGGAGATGGACCACTGTAAGAATTTCACAGGTAAAATTGTGGCATTCAAGCTGGAGTCCAAACCTCAGATCGAACCTTCAGAGGAGTCGAGTTCAGATGATGATGATGATGAGGAGGACTTGGTTAAGCTCTCACAACGCATTGCCAGGATTCTTAGGGATAAGAAGTCCAAACAATTTGGGAACAAGAACGAAGAGAAATCTTTGAGAAGACCAGATATGAAGAAAACTTACATGAAGCAGTTCAAAGAATCTTCTGACTCTCGAGGACTCAAGTGCTTTGAATGTGGAGGATATGGCCACGTGAGAGCTGATTGTGGAAACCTCAAAAACAAATCAGATGATGCCAAGAAGACTTACTGTGCTACATTTAGCAATGAAAAGAGCTCAAGTTCCAGTGATAGTGATGATGCAACTGGAGTAGTTTTTGCTAGAACATGGGACTCAGATTCTGAGTCAGATTCTGAACCGGGCAACATTGGTAACCTTCCTATTTGTATCACTTCTATAAATTATCAAAATGGTTCTTCTTCTAATTCTGACAGGAAAGGAGGCAAGAGTTTCGAAGCACTTAGTGATCAATATAATGAGATATATAACAAGCTGGAAGATAAGGAAGAAGAACTCAGGAGATTGCAAAGTGACTTTGAGGATCTCAAAGTGAAATATTTTGCTCAAAGGGAAGAGTTAACAGATGCCTGCAATAAAAAAGATAAGCTGAGCAATCTTGTAAACATCTTGGAGCCAAGTTCAATGGAGTTGTCCAACAAAAGAGATGAACTTTCCGAACAGGTTCACGAGCTCACAGTTGCTAATGGAGAACTCACTGAACAGGTCAATGCCTTGTCCAATCAAAAGACTGAACTCGAGGAACATGTATCCACACTTACTGAACAGGTTCAAGTGTTCAAAGCTAAAGTGTCCAGCTCAGAAGAATTGGCCAGCAAGTTGAACAAAGGAAAAGATGTTCTTGAGGAAATCATTTCATCTACTAGAGCTCATGGTGACAGACGTTGAATTGGTTATACAAAGGAATGTTCCAGCTCAACTGAAAGGCTTTTTGTTAAAGAAGGAACTATTCCTAAGGAGATTCCAGTGAGAAGCACAAAGGAGATCATTGATCAAGTCAAAGGATCAAAGAGAATAACCAGACGACGTGTTCCACCTCCTGTACCCTTGGAATGTGATTATTGTCACAATTATGGTCACAAAGCAGGAGCCTGCCACATTCTTGCCAGAGATGCTCTATCCGGAAAACCAGTTATATGGCCGAATGAGGACCTAAAAAGGAGCTTTCCAAGAAGAGAATGGCATGCCAAAGGAACCATGGGTTTCACATCAAGGATCGAATCAAGCAAGGTTGGATCATTAAGGAGAGACCTTGGGCCTTGCAACATGGTCTGAATGAAGCCGATCGGATCCCCCCATTGTGTAAACGGTTCAAATTCCTAACCCAAAACTTGTTCAATATGATTATTTGCTAATGATTTGGGATGCAGGAATTATAATTGTTAGGGGGAGATCACAAGAGATCCACTAGACTGGCCCAATGAGTCACTTCAAGGAAAAATATTATCTGATATCTTGGTCCAGAAGTCAATTGTGCAAATATTGAGCATATATGAGCACAGATGGAGGTGACATTGAAGAGGAGTTAAATGTTTTTTGACAGTTAAAGGTGATCCAGAGGGGGAGAGATCAAATTCAACGTGCTAAATTAAACATCCTCTGGAGATTGGTAACATCTTTCTAACTCTAATCTCTTTGCGATATATGGTTTATAATCTGATGTTTTTTGGTTGCTGGTATTTTTGAATTGTTTGCTGGATATTTCCCCTTGTGGTTTGAATGTACAAGCTCTATGTTGATGTTGTCATATTTTGTAAAGAGCTTTTCTGGGATGTATTAGGGTAGTTGGGAGAATGGTGCTGTTAGGTTCATTGTTTTTCTTGTAATAGTTCATCATCGGCTGGATTATTGTTATGGCTCACTTCCTGTCAAAAAGGGGGAGATTGTTGGGTCCTGTGTTTTGACGGAAGTTCAAAGTCGATGATTGAACACTATGGATGAACCTCCTGAGCGGCAGTCTTCATGTGCGACGTGGAATCTCTGAAAACCTTGCTCCAGCCCCAACGGCTCTTTTCCTAATCTTGGGAGATTATTTACTAATGTTTATTTTGCAGGAATCCTCCTCCAGATTAGTGAAACAAGAATTTGAATTTGTGTCTAACGGACCCTGTCAAATCTCAGCGGCTATTTCCAATATGACCGTTCCAGTTTGAGAGCTTCTTGGTTAAAAGGAATTTCTGAGGAATGGAAGACAACTTCTCATATCTACAATCTCTGAATCACTCTGAAATTCTCTCTAAGCTTTCGGAATCACCTTGTGAGAAGCCCGATCAATTTGCAGCCCCTGTTCTTTGAATCCATCTGTTGCTGCTAAATCGACAAGCCTTGGACTCTTCTCTGATTGATTGCAAGTTGTTAAACTACTTGAGGAGATCGTCCAAAGGCTTCACAGGAGATAAGCTTACACCGTTCAGAATCATCTTGTTCCAGAGAAGTGATTCACGGACTTCTTCAGGGGAAACTCAAGGCAGGAGCTTTGGGGAGTTGAAATAGGTGGAGAAACCTATACCAGAACTTGGGAGAGCTTCTGGTTCCAACAACTATCCGCCTGAAGATTAGGGTGAAGTCATTCTCTTTATTTTGCTAGTGTGTTTGGTTGTATACCATCTTGAAACACATAGTAAAATAACCTCCTGGATTGGTATCCCCCAGACGTAGGCCGAAGGCCGAACTGGGTCATCAATTGCTTGTCTCATTGATTTACTTTATGCTTTATAATTATTCCGCTGTGCTCAAGTTATATCTTGATTTAATATTCTGTTGTTGTTGCTTGAGTTCATTGTCTTACAGTGAACCTTAGTATAAAGTGTCTGTCTTGCTTCCCCGTGGACCTAACACTATTATCCCAAGACTTGCAAATATTTCCCCACACCGATGGGCCTGTTCTTACTTTAGGAATCAATGGAGAGCAACTCCCATAATACTTTTCGTCAATCACTTTTTTCCAAAGAGAGCTCTCACACCCATATCTCCAGCGCCATTTAAGCAATAACACCTGATTGAATCGCAAAGTGTCCAGTATGTGCAGACCCCCGAGCTTCCTATGTTGACAGATTTTGTCCCATGAAATAGTATGCAACTTTCTACCCCCTTCCAAGTCGTTTCAAAAAAAAAAAACCTCTCTTAAGTCTTTCCAACCTATCCGCCACCACCTTGGGAATTTTAAATATAGACATATAGTATGTAGGAAGGGCGTTCAGAACAGACTTAATAAGACACAGCCTCCCTGCTTGGGACAGAAGCCGCCCTTTCCAACCCATCAGCCTATTCGCCACTTTCTCCACCACCGGCTTCCAAATTTCAATGCCATTGAGCCTTCCCCCTATAGGGATCCCCAAGTACTTAATTAAATTTTTAAAAGGCATAAAAACTGGCATATATTTAAATAAATAAGCTAGGCTTCGATTTATCAAGGGTAATAGGTCAGATTAGGTGTAGACCATTCATGCCTATTCCTAGTTTAGCCTAAGCTATTTCCATCCCTAATTACCTCACAAAAATCCCCGCTGGATTCTGATTCTCTAATCGAGGGCCGTCTAAACGCTTTATTTGTGCATAGCAGTATACTCCTATTTCCCAGCTGTTTCCAAGCATAATTTATTTGTTTTCAATTTATATAAAAGTCGTGTTTCGGAAAATGCAAGTTTCAAATAAACTAGTAATCCCCATCCACGTAATACACCGGACAAGATATTTTCATCAATAAATAAAAAAAGATTTAACAAAAAAATTATAATAAAATTTTAGTATAAAGATTTAATATAGTCTAAGGTGTATGTTATAGAAATCTATCTATCTATCTATATAACAAATTATGAATACTTTTTATCATGTGCAGACTCTATTGCTCTTATTAAATATATTCATCTTTTATTAATTTTAAGGGTATATAGTAATTATATTTTAGGTTTTCACGTAAACGCTGATTAATCATCCAGAAAAGTACAGTCATCCAAAAAAAATTACACATCAATTCTGAATCATTCTACATGCCATGTGATTAAGCTTTTAAATATTTTATATTTAGATATTAGATCTATTTGTTAGTATAAAAAATCTTGTTGAATTCGTCTCATATTATAGTTTTTAAATATCAAACTTTTAGAATTTTTACTTGTACTGAATATGAGTTATTAATCCTTGAAGATGTGCATTGGCATATGTGCAAATGAGATTGTAACCTTAAAAAAAAAAAGGAGGAAGTATACATATATTTAACCCGTCACTCTATAAGAATCCACATTTTCTCTGATTTTCGTCCATGTTTTGGGCGGGTGCAGTTGGAATTGTCATCCCTACCCAACCTCAAAGATGTACGTACTTTGGTAGTCTCTTGAGTACTGTGCTGTAGAACATGTTGGTCTTGCAACTTATCTTTAACTCATTGGTCATCTACACAAAACTTCAATGACATTAACACTACCCTACGCATACATCTCATCGAGGGGTTCCGTCATAATTGTTTCACCGACAAAAGCATACTATAAATAAATACTTCCTCCGTTCCTATATTTTATCTTATATAATTATATTAAAAAATCGAGTCAAAGCTACTCAATGAACAGTGACAAAAGTCAAAACGTGCAAATAAAAAAGAACGGAGGAAGTACAAGAAAAGCCAAACTACAAATGGTAACATAGTACGTAATAATTGGTGATACTAACTATTAAGTGGGTGCTTGTTTTGGCATTTTGAAATAAATTAGTTGATTATTGCGTTTTTAAAATGTAAATAAATAGATTAAAGTGTTTTGTTGAAAAAAAATTAATAATTTATTAACTGCAAGATCATAATAAGTTGCAGCTATTTTCTTGTAGCAGAAAATTGTTGTTGTGAGAAAAGTGCGTTTGATAGCCTAAATTCTTTTAACAAAATATCCTAAAAATAAGGAATGAAAGGAATATAAAATTTATTTTAATTTTTATTATCCATACCCTTTGTGATAATTGTTTAACCCAAAACACAAAGCCGAACAACACTTTAAAAATTTATTATTAGATTATTGCAATTTGAACAACATAAATTCATCCAAACACTTTATTCTGTGTAGCACGTTTCGCTACAACAATCATATGATTATCCGTTTTCTAAATGCTACAGAAATTTTCAAAACGCCGAAACAAACACACACTAAATAGAGCAACATATAGTATGTAGCTATGCAATATAATTAAACATAATGATCTTTAAATCAAATTTCTAACTATTCTAAAACCATAAATATACTTAATTTAGACAACAATCAAATGTTGATAAGGAAATCTCTTTTGTTCACTCAAAAAATTTGAAATTGTCGAATACCAATATGTAGATATAGCTAAGTGCACAAAACTACAAAACGCCTAAGTTGGCAATTCGGTCACTGTCACACTAGCAAACTTTTTATACAAAGTGATGGCAAAAAGTTTGAATCCTCCCACCAAGTAATTTTACAATAGAGGAACAGATATCAATCATTTCTAAAACTTGTGAAAAAACATCTCGAGAATAGAGGTAGAGATGCATCGGAGATTTGTTCCAATTCAAACAACCAAAAGACAAGGAAGGATATACGAACTAAGGATCGATGATTGGAGAACACGGGGAAACTTTCCCGGGAGAAAAACTGGAAATGGTTGGTGTAGCCGAGCTTGTCATCATTGTGCTATTCATCAATTGACTCGAGAGCTCGATTGGCATAGAAACGAACCTTGACATCAGGGTCCTCTGCTAGCTCTTCCAAGGTCGGGCATATTGATGTCTCCACCACCTACATATTTATGACAAACTAATAGTCAATTATTGAGAAAAGTAGGATTGGATCTAAAATCTGAATTCAAGACAGTAATATCTAGGCATATTTCTCAGTTACTCTTTGGCTCTCTTTTGTCTTGGACACACACACTTCACCAAAAAAGTTGACATAATTTTTAAATAATTAATGAACAAGAACAAGAGATTTCAAGAAACATGAAGAATGATAAGGGATACTCACAGATTCATCGAAAATGGGAGCCATCGACTGCAACACCCTTGCCACCCTGGATCTAATGTAGGACACTCTGCAATGATTGCATTAATTCAGTATTGTTAATATAGTTAATGAGAATTTTTAACCATGGTGTAATGGTTCAAAAATAGATTTGGAAGAATATGTACCTGTCCTTGGATGCATCGATTATAACAGGCAGTAGTGTAGAACATGCTATCTCAGAACCTAAGACGCGAGCGAGTAAAGAAATTGCATATAGAACAGCCATCCGGTAAAAGTAGTGTTGATGGTTTATCATCTCCAGCACCTGCATGCAAACAATAAATCAAATTTGAGCTTTCAAAATGTAGCACGTTTCGAGGAAAGATTAACTGAATGTACAAGTAGCAATTCTAGCTTTTCAAATATGAAAATAATTGAAATGAGTTGAACCTGAGGAATTATATGCTCCATTGTCCACTCTGGGCCAAATTTTTGTGCCAATTCCTCCAAATAATGAGCCGCAACATCTCGAATCCTGTGAACCTGAATGAAATCCCCAACAGTTAGGATATAATAATTGATTTCTCTCTCACCACAAAGGTTGCCTCGAATATCCAATTTTTTAAACCTTGATCTCTGAAGTTCTAGAAAGAACTTCCACTGTCATCAATGCCACAATGATTTTGTCGAAAAAATAGTTAAATGAAGGACAGTATGTAATGGATATGCGGCTGATCGAACATTAATAAAAACAAATGCGCAACAGAAGTTCAACCTTGTCCAAGAGCCCCTGCGTGCAAAGGGCACCCAACTTATCAGCAAAAAACCCAACACCCATCTGACTTCTTGCGAATAAAGGAATGCATTCTCCTATGATCGCAAGTCGGACCGTCCAGCGTTCGTGTTCAGCAAGTTCAACAATAGCTTGTAATACAGATTGAGAGAGCAAATCAATTCCAATGACCTGCATATGGCAAAAAAGATGAATAAGTTTACATGGTAATTAAGCATGATATCAATCAATGGAATGCAAAATACCTGATTGAAATTAAGCCCTCTAATGAAGTTAAGGCGAACATCAGGAAATTCATCTTTCAGAAGGGAAAGAAATATTGGAAGAAGTTGGTCAATTGTTGCCTCCTGCATAAATCAAATAACAAGTAAGATGATGATGGTATGCAAAAACCCAGTTGAAATTTAATGATGGGTTCAATGACACCACATACTGAATACATGTGGGACAGTGGGAATTTTTTTATAGAAGGATCAATATATACACATACACAAAGGACAAAAAGTATAAAAGAAAATGGGAGGCAAAATGAAAAGCAACAGTGCTGCTTATTAAGATTAGAAAAAACAGAAGAACGAGATGCAAAATTCTTATAAAGGGAATAAAAGAGTAAAACAGCCGCTACGGCTACGAATTATCAACTTCACTGGGTAGAATTAGGGCTTAAGATAGAACTGTCAAGTGTCAAGAACCATATGACTGATTCATAAATAAACATTCAAGTTTCAAAACAGAGCAGCTGCAATTACTTGAGTTTTTACACATTGAAATAAATGAACATGCAGCTTTTGTAGCCACGTAGGCCAAAAAGATAATCCTTGGACAGTCTATCTGGAAATTTGATTGTTAAAGTTGCAAATAGTTTATACCTTCCCCAAAACAGGAGCCATTTCCATTATAACAGATGCCAAAGCAGACCTTACGTCTTGTGAAGAATCAGATGACAGTTCCTGCAATACACCATCTCCTCTTATAACACATAAAGGAAACAATCACATAAACTACAGTTTCAAAACTAGCAGAACAATGAAGCTACCTTCACACACGGGAGAATATGTTGGATAGCCAGTTCAGAATCAAGAATTTTGCAGAACTGTGTGACTTTCCCAGCAGCTGCTATTCGCACTTCTGCTTCATTATCTCGAAGAAGGCAGACATATGCAGGAATCAAATCCATCCTAGCAAGATAAAATATCTTAAGAGTTACACAAAACCAGAGAGTTTACAGTATAATGCCACATGAGAATAAAGACACTAAAATATGGGAATATATTAAATCATTACCTAGTAGTATCAGGCCCTACAGCTTTATAAAGCTCGTATAACTGATCGGCAACCATGGCACGAACGCGACAAGACTTATCCTAATATATACAAGAGCATATCATAATTATAAAGAATGGGCATGTTAAAAAAATGGAGGAAAAGACAAGAAAACTACATTTACTGGCAGGCACAAATATAACTAGTCAATGCTTGAAATATATCAAGTTATTTCCGTGCTTATAATTTCAAAGTTATGCAGATCAGTATTTCTAAAAGTCTGCATTCTGGATGCTGGAAGTTAAAGCATTTAATAAAAGGAAAGATGTTGGAATTGTTCCAAGTTCTAACAATGCATCATGGACTAAACTGTAATTATCACATACACTGCAAAAGATAAATCACCAATACTTAGCTACAACGAATGAAACAAATACGGCAAACTAATGAAAAAGGCTTAAATACAACAGCAACTCCACTAATCATGATTCGAAGTTGACATGGAAAATACAATTTGAAGAGTACCTGTGAAAAGTTGACAATAACTGGGAGAATATGTGCAACACAATCCTGAGATTTCAGTAACTTTCCAAGAGCAGCACAACCCTCAAAAGCTAGCAAACGAACAGAATCCTGATCTAGAAAAAGGAATAAAATGCTAATTACATCTCCTATCACTTCTCCAATTAAATCCCTATCTCATGGCAACATTATTCCAGACACCATCTATATTTGTAGGTACCATGAGTGGTACTGGTAAGGGATTTCTGCTGATCATTTCACAGGTGGAGTATCAAACAGTGTTTTTTCAATAACTTTATCTAACGATTAAAAACTATTCATCATCTTCTCGAGCAGTGAGCACTCTATGTTTCAGTAACCAATTTGTACTTCACCCATCCTTCTAAATTAAAGATCGTTAAAAACATCATTATATGAAAAATAAAATGCAAAGAGTAAAAGCTTTATTTTACCATCTTGTTTAAGATCATCAAACATTTTTATAACGTCAATCTTGAGATGAGCAGATTCCACAGTTGCAGCAAATTTTCCCAAATTTGTTGCTGCAGCGCTTCTCACTATTGGCATGTCATCTTTACACAATTGGCTGTATGTTGACCTCAGTTCGGTCTTCAACGTGTCTAAGGCACTTGGGTAAGCTATATGAAACAGTCCACAAGCTGAGCTTCGAGCTTTAAAGCACTCACCCACTGCCAATCTCTGTATGCAAAACCAGCTAACTATGAAAATGGAACTAGAGTAGAAAAAGCTTCAATAAGAAAACAAGAGAATGTATACAAATACTAAATCAAATTTCCAGCACTAGATAATGTAACACAAATCAATTCACCACTTCATGATGTGAGGAAGAGTAAACTTATGAAATTAACATAAAGCTAACAAATATACTAGAGCTATAAAAAAGGAAACACAACAACAGTCAACAGGAATATATTAAAACATATTACAGAATGCTGGTCAGAATTGTCAATTGTGCATTAACACACTCTGGGTGGAATGAGATCATATTGAAAATACTAACAAAATAAAGAATGATAAGCATAATATATGACCTTGACAAGAGGAATGAAGCACTCGACCAGATCACTCTTCCTCATCTGTGATCCAATTTTGCACAATGACTTCACTGCTCTGTCCCTCACATATATCTCTTCCATGGTACAGAGTGTTTCCAAAGGAGGGAGGATGGCACGAGCATGCTCCACCCCACCAACACGTGGAATGAAGTTACCCAATTCCTCGGCCATATTATGCAGCGCCTCATAATGCTCATCATTGTTCACACTAAGAAATGGGATCAACTCCCTCCGAGTCCTCTCCTCCCCGAGGGCCCGTGCTGTTGTGGAAAGTAGACGCATACTAGAGTGCAAACGACGAAAAAGGCTATCAATCTTTAAATCATCTATCAGCTCTGCAATTCCCTCGTCCTCCATCGCCATACTCAAAAAAATCTTCGCAGTAGCACAAGCTTCATAAAAACACATTCAAATTTTAGATAAAGATCAAGCTCATCCAATTTGTAGATGAACGCTCATAACACGAATGCTGCAGAAGCTTAATTTAATAAGCCTATATATAATTTATCTTCCTGAACCCTAAAACATACATAATCATGCAAGAATAAACCATCCTGTCCAGAAAATCACAAACCTTGTCTATAAACCACTCATTCCAGAGCCGGCTCTTAGCAAGAGCAAGTGGAGCACTTGCTCCGGGCCCCCAAATTTTGGGGGCTCCATTTTATTCTTTAGGTTTTATTTTTTATTTATTTTATTTTTATTTAAATTTTGATTAATATTTATCAAATCAGATAATTTTTTTTTCTAGTTTCTTTTACTTTCATTTTTCATATTCTTTCAAAATCTCAAAATGATGGGAATGAGGATTTGGTCTATTGGTCATGTACCTTAATTTATAATATTATGGTTGGGGGTTCGATTCTCACCTGACCCCTTATCCCTCCCTTTATCCCCATTTGTAATTTGTGTGGCTTGGACTTCCACATATTTTTACCGACACATGAGTGTCAATGCTTACCCAAAAAATCTCAAAATGATAAAAATTTTCGATTGTATTTTTTCAAAGACAAAGTTATTAAAATATTTTCATTTTTTTTTATTGTATTCAAAATTCTCCATTTAATATTATGATTTATTTTTGTTGTTTTGGATCTAGTAACTAATACTCCATTCGTCCCAACATAAATCTTTTATTTGACTTCTTCACATAATTCAATATTTTTTTTTAAAATGGAGAATGACGGGCAATGTAAAAAACATCAAACAAGACAATATAGCAAGGACGAAGGGAATATTAATATTACTCCAAGATAAGCACGCTTAATTTTGGAGTTATTACAGGATGGTTACCGAGAAAGAAATGTATTTTATTAGTATGAATAGTTTATTTCACTACATTTAAGTTCCCGGGTTGTTACACTATAGGGGGGCCTAATTAAAATATTCGCTCAGGGCCTCCAAAAAGTTCGAGACGGCTCTGACTCATTCCCACTGCCGTCGTGTTACATACAGAATTTAAGCTATGAGGCAGCGGGGGTTTCTACAACAGTACAACAAAACAGTGAAACTCATGTCATTCAATGAACAAATCACAGTCGCTTATTTTTTTAACAAAAGCATCTGTTCAGAAAACGGTTAATGGAACGAACCATTTTAAATTACAGAGAAATCAAGATCAATCTGAAAAGCTTAAGATCAAACAATTCAAAGGGATAATCCAGAAAAATAACAGAAATCATCGTGCAAATCAACTCCGGAGAGTAAGCGAGGGTTACCGTTAGGGGTGGTGGGAACAGTCCAGGAACCCAACAAGCCTGTGACCTAGCCTACGTACAGCCACAGGGTTTATGATGTAGCATACTTAATGACAGGCTTTGGAAACCTATTTATTCGGGCCAGGCTTTACGAAGAGGCTGGTAGGCCCATTGTTTTAAAGATCTTCGAAATCACCGAAATTTCGACGGAAATTTTGGATTTCGGGATACCTCGAAGCGAAATTTCACTTATAATATTTTTTGCAAAATATCCATCGAAATTTCGCCCGAAACTCCATATTTCCCGAAATTTGTCCGAAATTTCCCGAAATTTTTTAATAAAAATGTTTTTTTTAAATTCTAAAAACATGTTTTTTTAAAAAAAAATTAAAAACTAAAATTTATGTTTCGACACATTGATTAATGCCATTCAAATAACTTGTTTTCATCGATTTTACATCTCTTATCAATCAACATGGTGCACGATATTAATAATATTATTAGCATAATTGAATGAGTATTGTTAGCATATTACTAATTTATATAGTAACATAGATGAGGAAATTTGAAATATCTTCATTTTCATCATCTCAGAAACTCGATGTGATTTTCTCAAAAAATTACAAATATCTTCGAAATTTCAAATATCTTCGAAATTTTCCTAAATTTATATGTCCGATATAGACATCGAAACCGATATTTAAAACCTTGGTGAGGCCTACTAAACCGGTATATTTATCATTTTTATTAGTCTTCTATATTTATTACTCCATCTGTCCCTCTGTCTCATTTAACTTGTCTCATTTTATTTCTGCACACAATTCAATGCATTTTTTCAACTGTTAATATCTCAAAACATGTACAATAAAAAAATTATGTAAATTATATATTCTGAAACTACATGATTATACGATTCTAACAAGACCCAACTCGACTATTTTCTATCAAATATATACTTGCAATAAAATTAAGTCAAAGTGAAACAATGAACAGTGCCAAAAAATCAAACATGACAAGTAAGGTGGGACGGAGGGAGTACTATTTATTGGGGTTTGAACTTGGCTTAGTGATCAATTATTGGGGTTTAATTACTCACTCATTCTATTATCCATCTCCTTTGTCCCGTCACATTGTATGTGGTATATATGAACTCATTCTATTGACCATCCATTTCCTATCATGTATAGCTGTTAAGAAAAATACTCCCTCCGTCCCACCCCAAGTGTCCTGTTACTGTTGGGCACGGGAATTAAGGTAAAGTTGGTTTGTGAGTATATGGTGGGGTCCATATAGTTGTTGGAGGGGAAAATTATTTCTATTTATAGAAAGAAGACATTTGTAATGGGACATCCAAAAATAGTAAGTAGGACATTTGGAATGGGACGGAGGGAGTATTAATTTTAATAATCTTTATATTTTTTTGTGTATTGAAAAATTAATATATTATGGTAATTGGTTTGCAACTACCTATAATAATAATGTTTATAACAATTTTTTCTTGTGTTTTAGTGATCCTTTTTGGGTGAATGTAAGATAAATTCCACAAGCCCAAGTTCATCACTTGTCTGTAGGGGTGAAAACGGGACGGATACGGGCGGATAGTACTCGTCCCGTATCCTATCCCATATTTTTTGTCGAATACGGAATCGAATACGAATAGACCGGATACAAATACGAATTCGAATATATCGGGAAACGGATACGAGATGGATTCGGATTTTAACTCGGATAATCTTATAATTTTTAAAATTATTAGTTCTTATAATTTTTTAAGAGAAATTAGAATATACTCCAACATCATTAGTTATTTTTTTCAAGACATCTAAATAACATCACTACAAGATGTTACGTACTAGAGTTTAGATGCAAAGAACCTAATGAGGTAGTCGAGTTGATTAATATAATTTGATTTCATTAATTACACATGGTTTTCAAGCTTTTGATTATATTTATACATATAGTATTACTTATTTATTTTATAGTTAATATAATACATTATAATACACATATAAAATATATAAAATTTTGGATATTCGGATAGAAAATACGGATAATATTCGCATGATATTCGGATTTTTCGAATACGGGCGGATATTGGCAATCCCATATCCGGTCCTGTATCCGCCGGATATAAAAATTCGAATTCGGATTCGAATAATAATCGAATACGGCATCGGATCGGGCGGGAATTATCCGTCCCGCTTTCACCCCTACTTGTCTGTCCCTGTATTTGTCATTTGTATTGGTACGTTCATCACAAGTTCATCATATGTAGGACTGGAGCCTTCTACCCTGCACGCATGGTGGATCAAGAATATTTTATTTGGTAGGTCAAATATCATAAAGGGGAACGGTTATGGTGCGGATAAAAATTTGGATATACGGACTTCAATCTTAGCCGTTGAATTAAATCTAACGGCTATAAATTCAAAAGGGTAAAAATGTCAATAAAAAAAGTGTAATGATTTCTTCATTTACCAAAATTGCTGAATATAATATATTATGTCGCTGAGATATGCATAATATGTCGCTGAGATATGCATAATATATCACTGAAATATACTATATCAAGTCGTTGAAAATACACATTTGCATGTCGCTGAAATGTATATGCATTGTCGCTGAATTATGTATGTCATGTCGCTGAATTGTATGGGCTCTGTCGCTGAAATGTGTTTAAAATGCATAGAACTATGTCGCTGAAATGTATAAAATTGTGTTGCTGAATGAATACAATAATATCGCTGAATTGCATATGCTCCGTCGCGGAATCAGATTGGCTCCGTCGCTGAGTTGTGTATGCTATGTTGCTGAATTGTATATCTTATATTGCGATACAATAATGTCATTGAATTGCATAGCCCGAGTCGCTGAATTGGATGTCGCTGAGTTGTGTATACCATGTCGCTGAATTAAATACCTAACAAGTAAAATTACGAAACTAACCCCACAAATAATCTCAACCGTTGGATGATGAAAACTTATCAACGGTAGAAAAGCGAGTCCGCACGTCCGCACAAGTTTTCCATCCACACCATAATGTCGGGCATCATAAAGATTGAGCAGGACTATTAATACTGACGTGGTAGTGGATGGTGCTACCACGTCAATGCCATTAGAAGTACTAATCCACTGCCACGTCAGCGTTAATTGTCATTAGGGGTGAACCGGATGGATTGAGCAAGATTAACATAGTTACTGGATGGATTCGGTTAATATATTTTTATGGGATGATTTGGGAAATCAAGTATAATTATGGGACTATTTGAGTTTTTTTTCGCTAACTTTGTATTGACTTCATGTACAGAATCCGTAGTAACCTTTTTTGAAAAAAAAATAAAATTGTTTAGTTATATTTTTCGAAGAGAATCTATTAAAATTGATGAAGTCTAAGTCATTAGGTTTTTTTTATATATTTATGTATTTATTTATTTTTGTGAACTAAGTCATTAGGTTGCTGAATTAATACCTAAAGATTTTTAAGACTTTATAAAATTTGTATTAAATATCTCTAAGATTGCGTCTGCTGTGTAAAACTTGAAGCTATGCTTCAAGAATGGTTGGCGTGAGTATTGCATAGAAATTCTGTGTTTACCTCAGATCCGGAAATAGAAAACATTATTTCCAAAAAAAAAAAAAAAATACCTCTAAGATTTTCTAAAGACTTTTTACCTGAATCGTTGGTGTTTTTTCCGATCTCTACGCATTTCACCGCTCCACCAGAAATTCCCTCTGTGCCTACCATACTCCAGCTAGGTAGTTTCCACCGCCTGTCCAGGGAGCCCTGGGATTTGAAGGCGGACTTAAAAAGCCACCTACATACGCTTTACGCCCAAGCATTCCGGATAACGCTTGCATCCTCTGTCTTACCACGGCTGCTGGCACAGAGTTAGCCGATGCTTATTCCCCATATACCGTCATTGCTTCTTCTCCGGGAAAAGAAGTTCACGACCTGTGGGCCTTTTACCTCCATGCGGCATTGCTCCATCAGGCTTTCGCCCGTTGCGAAAAATTCCCCACTGCTGCCTCTCGTAGGAGGCTGGGCCGTGTCTCAGTCCCAGTGCATGATAACGTGTATATTATTATTATTATTATTATTATTATTATTATTATTATTATTATTATTATTATTATTATTATTATTATTATTATCGCGGTTAGTTCCTTTTGTATCCCAAATAAAAAAAATCTATCTATTTTCTGAGTACTATGACTCGACTTTTGTGTAAAAATTTATCAAAAGGAAAAGAAAGACCTTAAGAGTTCTAACTACTTTTTAAAATTCAATTTTTTGTTTTGCTAAACAACTTATAGAGGCTAGGCGAAATGGTGGTTGAAGTCCATGCCACACAAATTACAAAGTGAGAAAGGGGAGGGATAGGGGGCAGGGTGGAGAATCGAACCCCAACCTATAGCTTGGACTAGAGGGACTTGACCCCATCTTGCTTTTAAAATTCAAATTGAAAAAACACTCAAATTTTATGAGGTTGAAAAAAAAAAATGCTATAGACTCTTTATTGAATACATTAGCATTAGAGTTATGAATCAATAAAAATATACATACATTTATGATAAAAACAACCAACATGTTATTCAACTCTAATCAAATTACTCAACATTTAGGGATAATGATTAGACCTAATCCCTGACTTTCAACCTTCAAGTTGGGATTCTATTCTTCAAAATTAAAACTACTCAGCACTTGTCTTGAAATTATCACCCAATACCTAATTAGATAAAAAAAAAAATATTAGTAATATTAGTAATAATTTTTAATTTTTAATTTTTTTTTGGGTCAACTCCTTTCCCTGAATAAATACGCCCATGCCTGCATGTGGGGCATCCATTTTCTATCAATCGAAAAATGAATGTTTGAGCTGTAATGAACATCCATTTTCTATCAATCAAAAAATTTCTCTTTTCTTGATTTCTTTGAGTTCTAAGAGTGATCATCTTTAAGATTACAAGGATTACCCGCCTTCTAGATCAAAAAGTGTATTCACGTTGGATCTGTGGAAGGTTCGTCATGCTCAATTCGATGCAAGGTAAATAATTTGCTATTCTGAATAACAACCATATTAGTCCAGATATTTAAATATCTGTAATTATCAATTTTGTCATCTAACTTTTCTAATTACTGAAATCGTCAACAAGTATCCTAATTTAACCATCTTTATACTTTGGCACCCGAATTAGACGATGTGGTAGTAGTTAAGGCAGAATAATTATCCTAATTACTCCCGTAAGGATCCTTAATTACCAATTTATTCCTTTCTTTGTCTTTTATAAAGACCAATTTAGTTTCCTAACATTTGTTATATTAACCGATTTGGTTAGTCTATCATAAATTGGACGCAACACTTTTATTCTATTACATTTAGGCTCCAGAATTTGAATTCTTGTTTTAATTATTCCTTTTTCTTTTCACAAATTTGTTAAATGACCCAGAATGCTTCCGAAAATTAAATTTACATCCAAAACTTTGTACCTTGAGTTTGTCCATCCATATCTATATAAAATACAAAAAAAGGACTAATTGACACAAATAATTCAAACTCTAGGGTCTAAATGAATAAAATGGAAGTGTAGGTGCGGATTTACGCTAAAAAGGACCAAATTGGTTAATACTACAAAAGTTTGGGGACTTAATTAGTTACTAAAAAATAGAAAATAAGAATTAAAAAAAGACTGAATAAAATGGAAGTGTAGGTGCGGATTTACGATAAAAGGACCAAATTGGTTAATACTACAAAAGTTTGGGGACTCAATTAGTTACTAAAAAATACTATAAAATAAGAAAAAAAAAAAAAGACTGAATAGATAACTAATGATATTTATGTGCCTAATAAGGTAATTGTTCCCCCTGCCACATCAATTAATTAAGGTAATTGGGGGGGGGGGGGGGGGGGGGGGGGGGGCGGGTGGAGGGGGGCGAATGACGAAATTTGTTAAATTATGATACTTGAATGATGATTTAGTAGTGAGTAAAATTAAAGGACGAAATTGGTGAGTAATTATACTTATTGGACCAATAGCTAGGATTGTTATAAATTTGATCATATTTTTGGAGTTCTTGGGTTCTTGATCAACCAACCAAGAGTACTTGATCACATCTTTCTATGTCCACCTGAAAACCACCCTAGACTATCCTTTTCCAATTCCTTGTTTCTGCGGCCCGTGTTTGAATTTGCTTTTTGCATACGTGAATGTGCCTCGAGGGCTGGAATAAATGATTGAATATGTGTGTTAAATTCAAATTATTGTGGCCCTTATGAGATGGATGTTGCGATTCATATTTACCGCTAACGTGTGACCCCAAATACCGACCACCATAGTACGGGTCGGATTTATCGACTCCATTACCAACCCAGGGACATTTGAAAACCAAAACACCGACCATAATTAATGTGGTCGGCATTACCGACCCCATTACCGACCCGAATTGGGGTCGGTAACAATTACCGACCACAATTACCGACCACATTACCGACCCCAATTTGGGGTCTGTAGTTTTTTTCAATTTTTTTTAAAAAAATTTTTCCATTATTTTATTATTTGGTTTATATTTTTATTAAATATTTATTTGATTATTTATATAATTTAATTATTTATTTATTTGGGGCAATTAATTAATTATTTATTTATTTTATAATTTAATTATTTATTAATTTAATTACTTAATTAATATTTTATTTAATTAATTTTTTTAATTTTTTATTAAAATATTTTTTATTATTATTATTTAAATTTATCTTAATTTTTGAATAATTTTATTATTTTATTTAATTATTTGATTTTAATTTTTTGGATTTAATTAATTTTATTTTATATTTTATTTAATTAATAAAATATTTATTATTTAATTAATTTAATTATAGTTTATATTTTATATTTCTATTCAATTAACTACAAAAAAAATTAATTTAGCAATCGAAATTTGCGATCGAACATATTGGGTCGCTATTACCGACCGAATTAGCTACCGAATTATTCATATTGATTATTGAATTTTATATTCCATATGTTATTTTTTAATTTTTAATTATGGAATTTAATATTTTTATAAATTTTTTAATTTAATTAATAATTAATCATATTGATTTCTGTTTCTTAAATTTAATTAGTGATCTAATTAATTTTACCCATTTAGTTAATGAATTATTGTACAATTTATTTAACTAATATAAATTTTTATACTATTTTTTTAAGTTATTAATTACATATTTATATATAAAAATATTATATATATTTAATAAATTACATGTGATAACATAAAAAGTTGTGTATCTGGACGGCACGCGCGCGGGTGAGGAATGCACCTCACCTGGGTTCGAATCCTCTCTACGACATTTGGGGAGGAATTAATATATATGACACGTGGAGGGTTTCTATTGGTGGTGCAAAGGGCTAGCCCAGCTGGTTAGGGTTGTGGCTAGGTGATTCGAGGTTGTGGGTTCTAGCTCTCCTGAGCACATTTTATTTCATATAAGAAAATTACCGACCCCAAATGGGGTCGGTAATTTCGGGTCATCGAGGTCCCTAGACCTCGCTTACCAACCCCAATATTGGTCGGTAATGGAGTTGGTAATTTTACCGACTCACATGGGGTCGGTAATCTCCCGACCCCCAGAATCTTTGGTCGGCGCCAGATTACCTACCATCAATTTACCGACCCGGGATTGGGGTCGGTAAACCCATGGACGACCCGTAAAACCTAGTTACCGACCCCATTTTGGGGTCGGTAAAACAAAATTTTCGTGTAGTGCGGGTATCTCATGCACTACAAGAAAAAAGTGAATTACCGACCGCATTTGCCGACCGTCAGCGCGCGGGTCGGATTTACCGACCGGGTTACCGACCGCACAAGGCGGTCGGCAAAATGTAACCGTTGGGTGGGGGGCCTATTCCGAAACGACCGAGTTACCGACCGCGGGTCCTGCGGTCGGTAATACCGACCGGGTTACCGACCGCACAGACGGTCGGTAACCTAGGTCGTATATTTGCGCCCCAATTCTGTGAAAACACAGTTTACGCGTTCTCCATCCCCAAATTCACCCCTCCAATTTCACTCCCTCCGTTCACCCGTTCGAGCGCCGACCACCCCTCGCCGACCGCCGCCGCCGCCGACCATCCGCCATTCGAGCGCCGTCCACCCCACGCGAGTGTCGACTCCCTCACGTACGAGAAGGAAGCGCCAGACGCGAAGGACCTCCCCGGCCGCTGCAACCGCCGCCGGACGCGTCGCCCCTCGCCGTCGCTGCCGGAGCGAAGACGCACGCAGCCCCCGCCCACCGGAGCCCAGACGCGCTGCCACCCCCGCACAGCCCTGCCCTCCCCATTTCTGCCCTCCGGCAGTCGCACCACCACCGGCCACCCCTTCCCATTCGAGTGCACAATCGAGGTATTCGATTCACTTCTTTTTTTGCTCTAAAATTCCATTCGAATCTTGATTAATTTTTTTCCGTTTGTGGCATTGTGTTTGTATTTTTTTTTTTTTGGTGATAATGGTATTTGAACTTTGAATTGTGGATTGGGTACGTTATCGAGACAATTCGATTTATCATAGTCTTAGAAAATGCATATGATTACATTGATCGATTAAGCTCGTAATCGTGTTCTCTAGTTAGCAAAATCATTTAAAGGAAAAAAATTAGATTGCTAACGTTGGGGCAGCCGGCTGTTTTGGCATTTTGGGTAGGAAATATTTGGATTGTTGCAATTACGGACTGAGATATAGAATCCTCTCGTCGAGTAGATGATTATCCATATATGATATGTTGAATTTCGAGTTGATTTGAAAAAGTTATGGCATTTCGAAATGAACGTGTTGGATGGTCGTTGAATTTTTCGAATACGTTACTTGTGCGTGCCATTGTTTATTTCCTTTCGAATTGGGAATTGATGTTGTCGATTAGAATTTTGGTTTGAGTTTGTGAATGTCTGTTATTATAGTTGTTTAATTTTCGATTGCTACATGTCCAAGTCCATGGGGAACTCAATAAAATGCCTCTAGTGTTATGCCGATTTCCATGACATTGAATTGAATATTGAATATTCTTAATTTTGTTGCAATATTGAATATTGTAGTATCAGACACATTTTGTTGCAATTTTCCATGCCTCTAGTTTATTTCCTCTAATTTTGTTGCAATATTGAATATTGTAGTATTAGACACATTTTGGGCACTACTTTAATTTGGAAATCAACATAATGTAATGACCCAAATCCCATTTACCAATTGATTAGCAATAGCCCAAGCACTCAAAAGCCCAGGTATCATTTTTAACCCAAGCCCAAGTGTTATTAACCCTACCATGGCCAAGCCCACTATCCATATTCCATTTTTTCTTATTCCTGGTGCCTTTGAGCGTGAGTTGGGAGAAAGGAGAAACACAGATTAGGGGCGAAGGGATGAAAGCTTGAGGAATTGAGGAAGAAGACGATTGAAAGCTCGGAAGCCATTCGATTTAATCAGGCAAGGGAAATTATGTGTATTTATTTTGTGTTGGGGTTTATCCTTTCTTTCTCCGGTTCTCCCTTTTCTTTCTTCCCCTTTCTTCACCGGAAATAAGAACCACGGCGGAACCTCCGCTGCGCATCGGCGGACAGCGATGGAACGGAGGTCGGGGCAGTCGGCCCCGACCAGGACAGTGGTGGCGGCGTCGCACATAGCCGTGCAACGCCAAGGTAGTTGCCGCTGCGCATCAAGCAGTGGGTGGAGGGAGTGGCGCCCTCCATTCTTTCTTCTTCACTCTCTTCTCTTTTCTTCTCTTCTGCTCTACCATTTTGGAAATTGAAAATGGTTGGTTTGATAGATTAATTTGGGTGATTATATATCGATTTTGATTTGGATTGTTGATTTAATTGAGATATTGGGGATTCTTGGTTCGGAATGACTTTATTAAATTTGGATAGAAGGATATTAGATTGTTGGGTTTTGGTGATACTGATATTTATATGAATTGGGAATTCTTGAATAGTTAAGATTAATTTTATGTGATAGTTGGATAATTGTGAAATGGTTGGAGTTGGATATTTGTTCATAAGTGAATATTCTTGGGTTTTGTCTGGTTAATGGGTGTATGGATGTTTTGATTAATTGTTGATTGAACTAAGAATTTGGGGATTATGGATTGGAATGAATTCATTGATTTAGAAAAAGGAATATTGGATTGTTGAGGTTAAATTGATGATTTTATGAGAACCTGGAATTTTTGGATAGTTAAGTTAATCATTTGAAATTAAATAATGAGGTTAATTGTTGGACAATTGTGAGATGGTTGGAATCAGATAGTTGTGTGTAAGTGAATATCCTTGTGTGTTGTTGGGCTAATTGGTGAATTGATATTTTGATAATCGTTGGTTTAATTGGTCAATTATTTTTGGAATTGTGGTTATGTGGGGATAGTACTCGGATCTAATAAATTGAGTACAAAATTCTTAGAATAAAGTGAATGCTTGGGCATTCTTGATAACTTGGTTCTAGATACTTGAAATGGTGATTTTAACTTCCTGGATAATTGGCTAATTGTTGGGTGTTGAGTATAAATTGATTACTATGTTATATATATCATTAGGTGAGCTATGGAGAAAGATTACTAGTTAGATAATTTGAGTAATAACGTATTTAGACTATAATAGTGTTCTTGAATGACTTGAATAAGTCCTATTGTTCTAGAGTAGTGAGTTTGAGTTGAAGAGTTTGTCTCTTCGAAATTAATTGGTTTATTGATGATCTAATGGGCATTCTTTGAGCACTTGATAAATAAATAAATAGTATAAAAGTTGATTTATTGCTGATTGCTCATGTAAATTGGGATTTATGGATTATTGTGTATATGAGCAAGGGTTGATAGTGCATATCTTGTATTATATATGGTTTCATCTTCCTCTCTTGCCTTCTGCGTATAAATTGGAATCCATTTAGATATGTGAGTAAATCCTGGAAATATGAGGTTATGAGGTATATGCCTTTTTGTGTTCTATGAACTAATACCATTAATTTATCATGACAATTGAGATGATTCCCACCTACATATATATATATAGAAGTATATATTATGTGTGTATATATGTACTGTACCCATTGAAAATACCTTCTCTAATCCCTAGAGCTAGATATTTTAAGAACAACTTCTGGAGATGTGCAAGTGTGCGTGTGTAGGTAGGTATTTATGTATAATTATTACAAATTTTAGTATTAGGATTAGTATTATATAGAAAAATTATTTTAATTAATTATGTGTAGCTAGCAGCACAAGTGTAATGGCAGAGGATTGGTTTTTATTTATTATATCATTAGAAAGTGAAATTAGTTATGTCCAGTATTTACCCCTACATTAGTCTTGTATCCTTGGATTGGATTTGGATGAAGAAATGCTACTTTGATCAATTTATTTGTGTACTAGAAGGTTCGCAGAATTGAAGTATTACATTGATTAAAACTTAATCAAGTTGTTCCACTACAACTTACATTATTGTTCCTTCCCTTATCTTTATGGCACTTGCTTTGTTGGGAAAAGAAATTGACTTGTATTATTCTATGATGAGCTAGTTACAAATTTTACAATGTTGATTATGGTCACACGGGCAGCCTTCACAGGTGTTGTTGAGTCCCGGTGGCCGATGGGACGAATGCATGACATATCGGGCAGCCTTCATAGGTGTTATTGAGACCCGATGGCCCTGCGGGGTGGATTATTGGCTGATATGCCTGTTATTATTGGCTGCTATGCCTGTTGACCCTTCGGGGTGGATGATTTGGGCTGTGATGCCTGTGGTCCCTACGGGGATGGTGTATGTTACCCTGTAACGGGTTGGAGTTGATGATATCCTCACCCGTGGGTTCATACCGCCCGGGTTTTTAGGTTGCCGGCTAGGCATATTCATCTGCATTTGCATATAGGGTAGATAGGTGTATGCTAGGCCATGCATCATATGCATCACTCTATTTATCTGTTCTTGTATGTTGTGGTTGAAGCACCGGTATGGGACGGTGTGATGATTTAATTATATGCTATATGTCTTTTGTATGTTATGGTTGTTTTTAATGGTATATGTTGTTGTGATGATTTATTTATATGTTCACTTGTTATATTACTTAAGTGTCTCCCTTTATTTTTCCCCCTGCACATAGTTCCCTTGCTCAGTACGTTGTACTGACTCCATTTGTTTGTCTGTTTTGTAGATTCACTGGAGGCGCTACATCATGACATGGGATTTGGGAATTTTGAGAGATCACTTAGATAGGAGTTTATATTGAATTCAATTATTTATACATGATATTGTGTTATTATTACTTGACTGATATTGGTCTATTTGCTAGTAGAGAACTGTGAGCCTATGATTTACTTTCTGTCGGCCTGTGGCCATACGTGATTTACTGCTTTGGCTGGTAGCCCCTTTTACTTGGAATATTGGCTTGGTGCCTAGTTTTGGATTATGAGACTTGTAGCCTGAGTAATATGTTAGTTCTATTATTGGATTTATGTAGAGACTTATTATATGCCTATATGTCTATTTGTTTTAGCTTCCGCTCATAATTGATTAATCAGATAATCACTGCAGGCTTGTACTCAGCCTTGTACTAGCTATTCTAAGTTAGCTGGCCACTAGTTTAGGATGGCTGGTACGGCGGTAATGCTTGCGAAAATCAGGTTTGAATTTTCGGGGCGTTACAGAGTGGTATCAGGGCCTGCGTGCTCTCTTATTTTGTTAAAACTTGTGTAGACTGAGGTGGTGAGCTGTGTGGGGATTCATGTAGTGTAGGACTGCATTGTATTTACTTATGCTTTTGGTATTGCACATACCAGGTTATATCACAGTTCAGGGAAACTGTGAGAGAATCGTGGTACTCTAGTTGTGATCTTTATTCATCACGGTCAGTGAGGGCTGTAATTTGCTTTCTTGTTGTTATTATTGTTCTATGATGGTGCTTTTGTATGACGGGAATTTCTGCTAACATTGTATGTAGGTTACAGATGGGTGTTTCTTCTTTACTCTTTTGTTAACTGGCGAAATCGTAACTTTGCTTAGGAAACTCTTCTTATTGCGAGTCATGTTGCAATTTTTTTGTTTGAGTCCGGAGCCGCATGTTCATTTGTGGCTCTGAGATTCATACATGAGCATAGAGTAGTACCGTCGGGGTCCTACCAGATGCTAGTGTCTGCCTTCAGGCAATAATTTTTCGTACTGATCACACGTGACATGATATAGTGTTGGGCGTTGAGGGCCGTCATTTTTGGGTAAGCGGATGGTTTTGGCTTAATAAAATGTGATGTCATATTGGGCACGAGTTGACTGATTGTCATCGTGTTGTGATTGATTGTCGTGTTCGGATTTCTTTCGGGCCGTTGGGGCAACTTTATTCTTAGCATTCCTGTTTTTGTTGGCCCTTTATTGCAGACTGTTTTTGTTGTTGCTTTGTACTGCTATATAGGGGATACCCTATCTACTTGTGTTAAATACGGAATTTGCGAGCTGATGCATTGGCTGATTCGAGTATCTTAGTTTCAGTTGTGTTCAGTGACGTATTTCCTGGCAAAAGTTGTATTTCTACTACGTGTTTGGAAGACTGATACTACTATCAAAGTGAACATGTATACTTCACAAGAATGTCTTCTGGCATGATGAATGCCGAGGTGATTTATACAGAAGATAAGAGTATCCGCTCTTTGTATAAGGGTTCAGTTCCGGTGCGAAAGAGAAACATTTGTGTGCGTAGTCTTTATTATAGCGTGGTTTAAAACCTGTGTGTTCTTTAGAACCAATACTTGACTTTAAATGTGAGCTGGCTTACCTTGATGATATTCGATGGCATGGCACTGGATTACTTGATGACACAACTAGTGCATGCATGATTTCCTCTATCAGCATGTGAAGGCTGAGAATTCGAGACCTATCGGCCTTCTCCAGTAATGTGAGTGTACACAGGTGGAGTGTGTGAAAGGTTAAGTCTGATGAAGATGCATATTATATCGAATCGGATATGAATCGGTTACAGTGAGCTAACAAGCTACCTTATAAGTTTCTTACGTTTCGTTTCATTTGCTTTATTTCGGGACGAAATAATCTTAAGGGGGAGAGGATGTAATGACCCAAATCCCATTTACCAATTGATTAGCAATAGCCCAAGCACTCAAAAGCCCAGGTATCATTTTTAACCCAAGCCCAAGTGTTATTAACCCTACCATGGCCAAGCCCACTATCCATATTCCATTTTTTCTTATTCCTGGTGCCTTTGAGCGTGAGTTGGGAGAAAGGAGAAACACAGATTAGGGGCGAAGGGATGAAAGCTTGAGGAATTGAGGAAGAAGACGATTGAAAGCTCGGAAGCCATTCGATTTAATCAGGCAAGGGAAATTATGTGTATTTATTTTGTGTTGGGGTTTATCCTTTCTTTCTCCGGTTCTCCCTTTTCTTTCTTCCCCTTTCTTCACCGGAAATAAGAACCACGGCGGAACCTCCGCTGCGCATCGGCGGACAGCGATGGAACGGAGGTCGGGGCAGTCGGCCCCGACCAGGACAGTGGTGGCGGCGTCGCACATAGCCGTGCAACGCCAAGGTAGTTGCCGCTGCGCATCAAGCAGTGGGTGGAGGGAGTGGCGCCCTCCATTCTTTCTTCTTCACTCTCTTCTCTTTTCTTCTCTTCTGCTCTACCATTTTGGAAATTGAAAATGGTTGGTTTGATAGATTAATTTGGGTGATTATATATCGATTTTGATTTGGATTGTTGATTTAATTGAGATATTGGGGATTCTTGGTTCGGAATGACTTTATTAAATTTGGATAGAAGGATATTAGATTGTTGGGTTTTGGTGATACTGATATTTATATGAATTGGGAATTCTTGAATAGTTAAGATTAATTTTATGTGATAGTTGGATAATTGTGAAATGGTTGGAGTTGGATATTTGTTCATAAGTGAATATTCTTGGGTTTTGTCTGGTTAATGGGTGTATGGATGTTTTGATTAATTGTTGATTGAACTAAGAATTTGGGGATTATGGATTGGAATGAATTCATTGATTTAGAAAAAGGAATATTGGATTGTTGAGGTTAAATTGATGATTTTATGAGAACCTGGAATTTTTGGATAGTTAAGTTAATCATTTGAAATTAAATAATGAGGTTAATTGTTGGACAATTGTGAGATGGTTGGAATCAGATAGTTGTGTGTAAGTGAATATCCTTGTGTGTTGTTGGGCTAATTGGTGAATTGATATTTTGATAATCGTTGGTTTAATTGGTCAATTATTTTTGGAATTGTGGTTATGTGGGGATAGTACTCGGATCTAATAAATTGAGTACAAAATTCTTAGAATAAAGTGAATGCTTGGGCATTCTTGATAACTTGGTTCTAGATACTTGAAATGGTGATTTTAACTTCCTGGATAATTGGCTAATTGTTGGGTGTTGAGTATAAATTGATTACTATGTTATATATATCATTAGGTGAGCTATGGAGAAAGATTACTAGTTAGATAATTTGAGTAATAACGTATTTAGACTATAATAGTGTTCTTGAATGACTTGAATAAGTCCTATTGTTCTAGAGTAGTGAGTTTGAGTTGAAGAGTTTGTCTCTTCGAAATTAATTGGTTTATTGATGATCTAATGGGCATTCTTTGAGCACTTGATAAATAAATAAATAGTATAAAAGTTGATTTATTGCTGATTGCTCATGTAAATTGGGATTTATGGATTATTGTGTATATGAGCAAGGGTTGATAGTGCATATCTTGTATTATATATGGTTTCATCTTCCTCTCTTGCCTTCTGCGTATAAATTGGAATCCATTTAGATATGTGAGTAAATCCTGGAAATATGAGGTTATGAGGTATATGCCTTTTTGTGTTCTATGAACTAATACCATTAATTTATCATGACAATTGAGATGATTCCCACCTACATATATATATATAGAAGTATATATTATGTGTGTATATATGTACTGTACCCATTGAAAATACCTTCTCTAATCCCTAGAGCTAGATATTTTAAGAACAACTTCTGGAGATGTGCAAGTGTGCGTGTGTAGGTAGGTATTTATGTATAATTATTACAAATTTTAGTATTAGGATTAGTATTATATAGAAAAATTATTTTAATTAATTATGTGTAGCTAGCAGCACAAGTGTAATGGCAGAGGATTGGTTTTTATTTATTATATCATTAGAAAGTGAAATTAGTTATGTCCAGTATTTACCCCTACATTAGTCTTGTATCCTTGGATTGGATTTGGATGAAGAAATGCTACTTTGATCAATTTATTTGTGTACTAGAAGGTTCGCAGAATTGAAGTATTACATTGATTAAAACTTAATCAAGTTGTTCCACTACAACTTACATTATTGTTCCTTCCCTTATCTTTATGGCACTTGCTTTGTTGGGAAAAGAAATTGACTTGTATTATTCTATGATGAGCTAGTTACAAATTTTACAATGTTGATTATGGTCACACGGGCAGCCTTCACAGGTGTTGTTGAGTCCCGGTGGCCGATGGGACGAATGCATGACATATCGGGCAGCCTTCATAGGTGTTATTGAGACCCGATGGCCCTGCGGGGTGGATTATTGGCTGATATGCCTGTTATTATTGGCTGCTATGCCTGTTGACCCTTCGGGGTGGATGATTTGGGCTGTGATGCCTGTGGTCCCTACGGGGATGGTGTATGTTACCCTGTAACGGGTTGGAGTTGATGATATCCTCACCCGTGGGTTCATACCGCCCGGGTTTTTAGGTTGCCGGCTAGGCATATTCATCTGCATTTGCATATAGGGTAGATAGGTGTATGCTAGGCCATGCATCATATGCATCACTCTATTTATCTGTTCTTGTATGTTGTGGTTGAAGCACCGGTATGGGACGGTGTGATGATTTAATTATATGCTATATGTCTTTTGTATGTTATGGTTGTTTTTAATGGTATATGTTGTTGTGATGATTTATTTATATGTTCACTTGTTATATTACTTAAGTGTCTCCCTTTATTTTTCCCCCTGCACATAGTTCCCTTGCTCAGTACGTTGTACTGACTCCATTTGTTTGTCTGTTTTGTAGATTCACTGGAGGCGCTACATCATGACATGGGATTTGGGAATTTTGAGAGATCACTTAGATAGGAGTTTATATTGAATTCAATTATTTATACATGATATTATGTTATTATTACTTGACTGATATTGGTCTATTTGCTAGTAGAGAACTGTGAGCCTATGATTTACTTTCTGTCGGCCTGTGGCCATACGTGATTTACTGCTTTGGCTGGTAGCCCCTTTTACTTGGAATATTGGCTTGGTGCCTAGTTTTGGATTATGAGACTTGTAGCCTGAGTAATATGTTAGTTCTATTATTGGATTTATGTAGAGACTTATTATATGCCTATATGTCTATTTGTTTTAGCTTCCGCTCATAATTGATTAATCAGATAATCACTGCAGGCTTGTACTCAGCCTTGTACTAGCTATTCTAAGTTAGCTGGCCACTAGTTTAGGATGGCTGGTACGGCGGTAATGCTTGCGAAAATCAGGTTTGAATTTTCGGGGCGTTACACATAATATCATTCTTAAATTGAAAATTCTTAACTCCTAGGATTGTTATTCAATATCATTCTTAAATTGAAAATTCTTAATTCCTAATATCACCAATATCGTTCTTAATTCTTAAAAGATTATAATAGTTAATTGTAAAAGATTAGCACATAAAATGACTTAATTACAATCAACAAAAATCCCAACAACAGATGTTTCATAATGTGTTTCAACATGAAATTGCCCATCAATCGTCTATACACAACCTCATGCGCTAATTTACCCGGTAGGATTTGGTGATTACATGCGATTGATTAATAATATTCAAGTGGAATTCAAAATGTCATAGGTATGGACCGAAGTTGGATGTACCGCTCCCGACGTAGTATTGGAGTACTCACAGATGAATTTAAAAATGGGGTCAAATTATTTATACAGATGTCCCATCAAAACCCAAACGTGGATAGAGCGCAGGGAAGACTTAGGTGTCCGTGTAGTAGATGTAAGAATAAATGTTATCTATCTGATAATGACATCACATATCATCTATACCGTGATGGCTTTGTCCCTAACTACGAAATATGGACGTGTCATGGAGAGCCACACCAATTTAGTCGCTATTACGATACCGATAATACGGCGTCCACATCAGTGTCGGCACGTGATGATGACTACATACAAATGGTGTGCGATGGGATGGGAATTGGTGGGCCCGACACAATACCAAATGAAGATAGTGATGAACCTATGCCACCCGAGGAGCCTAATCCACAAGAGAAGTTGTTCTTTCGAATGTTGGAGGCGGCAGACAAAGATTTGTGGCCAGGATGCAAGAAAATGACTCTTTTGTCCACTATTGCTAGGTTGTTGAATATTAAGGCCGAACACAACTTATCGGAGAGGTGCTTCGATACTTTGTGTCAACTAATTCTTGATACACTCCCCGAGGATAATGCTATGATTAAGAATTTTTACGAGGCGAAAAAACTACTTGAGGGGTTAGGGTTGCCTGTTCAAAAAATTGATTGCTGTGAAAAAGGGTGTATGTTATTCTGGCGCGCTGATTCGGCCTTAGATAAATGTAAGTTCTGTGACGAGCCTCGCTATAGAGAAACAAATTCGAATTCAAGGATTGGACGGAAATACATGTTCTATTTCCCACTTAAAAACAGATTGAAGCGACTGTATGCGTCGGAAGCGACGGCGAAGCATATGACGTGGCATGTAGGACATCATCATGGGACTTATGGGGAGATGTGCCACCCGTGTGACTCAAAGGCATGGAAGCACTTTGATACCACACATCCAGAATTTAGTAGGGATGGTCGGAATGTGAGATTAGGCTTATGCACGGATGGTTTTCAACCTTTTGGTCAATCGGGATCTCAATACTCATGTTGGCCAGTCATACTAACTTCGTACAACCTCCCTCCTTCTATGTGTATGAAGGATGAATACATGTTCCTAACATGCATAATACCAGGGAAATCTAGCCCAAAGCAGAGGATTGATGTTTATTTACAGCCCTTAATCGACGAGCTCATAGAGTTGTGGGATGTTGGGATCACTACATACGACACCTCTTCTAAACAAAATTTTCAGATGAAGGCAGCCTTGATGTGGACAATTGGGGATTTTCCGGCGTATGCTATGTTGTCGGGGTGGAGCACCTATGGGAAAACTGCATGCCCAGTATGTATGGAAGAAACAGAATCTATACGGCTTAAAGAGGGTGGGAAACAGTCGTGGTTTGATAACCACAGGAGGTTCCTCCCTTCGAATCATCCTTACAGAGTTGATAAGTCTAAATTCGTGAAGGATCGGGAGGAGCATAGATCGCCACCTAGGGGTAAGAGTGGTGAAGAAGTCCTAGCGGATATAGAAAGGCATGGCCTTCGACGTGTATACGAAGTGGGAGGCGAGGAAGTGAATAGAATTGTAAGCAAGACATGTGGATGGAAAAAAAAGAGTATATTCTGGGATCTACCGTATTGGAAGACGAATTTGGTTCGACATAACTTGGACGTCATGCACATTGAGAAGAATGTGTTTGAGAATGTGTTCAATACAGTTATGGATGTTCAGGGGAAGAGTAAGGACAATGCGAAAGCACGTGAGGACATTGTGACCTTGTGCAACAGGCCCGAACTGCATAGGGACCCTCGCACAGGGAAATACCCAAGGGCAGTGTATACAATGGACAAGGACAAGCGGGATGTGTTTCTGAAATGGGTCGCCGGATTAAAATTTCCTGATGGATGTGTATCCAATCTTGGCAGATGCGTTGACATGAATAAACACCGATTGTTTGGCATGAAAAGTCATGATTGTCATATTTTCATGCAAAGACTACTACCAATTGGATGGCGGGAGCTTCTTCCTAAGAGTGTGTGGGAGCCAATAACAGAGTTGAGCAATATTTTTCGGGCACTCACTGCGAAGACGCTGAAAGAGGCAGATATAGACAGACTGGCCATAGATATTCCAGTAGTACTGTGTAAGCTGGAGACGATCTTCCCCCCCCTCATTCTTCGATTGTATGGAACATCTACCTGTCCACCTCCCTTATGAAGCTAGCCTTGCCGGTCCCGTTCAATTCAGATGGATGTACCCTTATGAAAGGTATAATATGAATATGCTTGTACTTTAAAAATTTCAAAACTTTTGTTCAATACAGTCGTTTAATACAAAAAATGCATTCAATGTTTTTGTAGATATCTCAATCGACTCAAACGCACTGTGCGCAACAAGGCACATGTTGAAGGAAGTATCTGCAACGCATACATGGTTCGTGAAGCCTCAATTTTCTGCTCTCATTACTTTGAGAAGCATGTATTCACCCGGGAAAGGAATGTCCCAAGGAATGATGATGGAGGCACAACACAATACGACGATCGCCTTCCAAGTGTATTCAAATACCCGGGGCGTGCCCAAGGTCATCCCAAGAAGAGGCGATTGTCTGAACAAGAGTTGAAAGCGATTCACAATTACCTCATTTTAAATTGCAAAGAGATAGAACCTTATCTCACGTAAGTACTGAATTTGTTTTGTAAATTCAATTACCTCATATTAAATTGCAAAAAATGATAACAATGCTCGTATTGGTAATAATAGGACATTTGAAGAGCAGCTGCACAAGGAACGACCGATGATAAGTGAGGCGGATATTCAAAGTGCGATGTCGGACGACTTTGCGCGGTGGTTGGAGACATATATGACACAAAATCCACCCGAAAATCCATGTCTGAGTCACATAGCACAAGGGCCACTTCCTATTGGTATTTCATATTCAATGTACTTCATAAATGGGATGAAATTTCACACAGAATCGCACGGCAAGCATAGATCGACCTACAACAGTGGTGTTTGCATTTCGAGCACGTCCGGAGACTACTATGGCATAATCGAAGAGATTATTGTCGTAGAGTACCCGGCGCTGCCTATGAAGCAAACTACATTCTTCAAATGTAGATGGTTTGACCCCCGTGAAGGAATTGGAACACGGACCCATGAGAAGTACAAGCTGGTCGAGATTAACCACTCAAAGTCGTTGCCTATATACGATCCTTTTATATTTGCATACCAGGCAGAACAAGTTTGTTATGCTTCGTTCCCAACGATGAGGCCAGCTGCGGGTAGGAATGAATGGTTGGCCGTATGTAAAGTGAAACCGCGGGGTGTAATAACTGTGCGACCTGGGGAAGAACCGGAAGCATTTCAGGAAGACGCTCCAGAACATCATGGAATCGAAACCACGACTTTCACTACTGCAAGGGAGCGCCTGACAGATAGCGTGGTCCAATATGTAGAGCTTCAGCGGGATGACGAGGCAGTTCACTCTGATTCCTCTAGTGATACTGATGATTTAGATGACACAGATCCGGATGATCCGTCACAGGAGACTTCGGATGAGGACTTCGAAATTTGACATGTGATAAACTTCTTAAATACCGTACCAACTATTACACACTGTATGTTTTGAAGATGTTATAAAGCTTATATTGGAATACAATTGTCCCATATACAGATGTCTCAACGTGGTAGTGGCTCTTCTTCGAACACGCCACAGCGGACACTTACTCCTGCCGAGGAAGCGGCAAGGATACGGCGGGCGAGGGAGGCATATCAGCGACGTATGGCAGGTAAGATGTAAATTACGTTTACTATGTTGTATATACTTGACATGCTTGAAAATATTTAACTTTATTTGAAAAATATTGAATTACAGTTGCAGCTGCCAGCCAGGAAGAGCAGCCTATTGAGCCTATTGCTGATGATACGGCTATTCCAGAGACACCACCCCCACGCACTCCAGGTACTAACAACTTTTTAGAATAGATTTGCTGCAGTTCCTTTATGATAAAACTGATCTGAATTTGTTGATAGGATCGGCGGGGTCTTCACAGGCGGTTCCACCTGTGCCTCCTCCGGTAGCTGAGCCAGGTCTCGACAGGGTGCTCCTTGCCCCGAATGCCACAGATGGGATGTAAGTATTCCACGTTATGTTACATTATTGACAATGATAATTAATTGTTACTTTATACAACACGCGTCTTAAACTTAGTTACGTTGTTTAACGAACGATCCTTGTCTTGAAGTATCGACTTCCCGAACGCGATCGTGAGAAAGATTACGGACATATATCCCAGACGAGCGGATATGAATGGAATCAGCTGGGGTAAGGTGTCAAAAGAAACGAAGGAGTTCTATTGGGGAGAATTCCAGGTATGAAGTTTACCTTGCACATACAATTATGTTGTTCAAACTAGTAATTCAAATGCTCTGTTGTAATTATATGCAGAAAGTTGCTCGTTGGGCTCCTGAGCATGCCCTTGCTGTGAGGAAGGAATGGGAGAAGAGAAACATTGCACGGTGACTTTTAAATTACAACAGTACTGTTTTATTGTAATATTTGAAAATTTACTGACCTTAATTTGAAAAAACAGATACAAGGATTACACTTTGGACATACGTGCGAAGAAAAAGCCGATGCCGGGGGATGCGCTAGTGGCAGAGAATTGGGGGCGCATATGGGATTCCCAAGCATTCAAGGAGAAGAGCAAGAGGGGAAAGCTGAACAGAAGGCGCGGTCAGGAGGATGCACCTGCTCTCCCCACACACACTGCAGGATCAAAGACATTTCGAGCCACTCGTGATCATATGGTATGATGTTAAAATCTAGTTGACAAAATTATATGGTATTTAATGACGCACATTAGGATCACTACCTTTTTGTTAAATATTGATAGTCGGCTGAGAAGGAAGGACCAGTCCACTTGCATGAGCTTCATGCGCACACACATACAAGAAAACATCAAAAGGACAATTGGGTACGCGAGAAGTCACAGAACCTTCAGGTACAAAAAAAAAATGCCTTATTAAATTCCATATTTACTCCAATGCTAAGTTGTTTGACAATTTTTTTTAAAACTTATAAAACAGGCCGAGTTTGATGCCGTGGTTGAGACCTTAAGCCAGGATCCTGAGATTGGCCCCACCTTGGATCCTGATCGCGTGTTCCTCGACGTAGCGGGTGGCCCGGACAGGCGCAAGGCGATTTATGGCATAGGCTCCGTTGCCAGGTCGATCAGGCCTGGGGATGCTGTTGGTTCCACCCCTCCACCGCCTACTTCTCAGTTCGTGACGCAGGCCCAGTTCGATGCATACACGGCGACTATAGAGCGTCTCGCCCAGTCACAGATGACCATGGCGGAGCAGATGGAGAGATTGTTGGGACGTCGGGGCCCTCGATCCCCACCCCGCGGGGACGGGGATGATGATTTTGGAGGCTGCTCGGGAGGAGGTGACCTCGGTGTTCATTGACTGTTCTTGTTTTAGTTTGGGCCTTTGAGAGACGTGGACTTGTTTGTTTTACATTTTCTTGTGATATGTTAGACTAGAATTCTAGTACTTATTACTTTAGCGAATGTTTCTTGTTGTGTGAAGTTTTCATGTTATGAATTTGAATGATCTGTGTTATCAAATATGTGAAGCTTGCATTGGAAGTTTGGTATTGATGTATAGATAAATTTGATAATGTATTGGATGTGTATTGTTGTGGATGTGTATTAAAACTGGTATTGGTATTGGCAGGTTTGGTTTCTGCCAAAACGAATTCTGCTGGTGCAGATGCAGCATTTACCGACCGCATATGCGGTCGGTAACTCGGTCGGCAAAACCGCCGACCGTCTCACCGACCAAACAGCGGTCGGTAATCCCGAGGTCCCGAAGTCCATGGTGGCGCCTTTGCCGACCAAAAAATGGTCGGTGAATTTGGTCGGTAAATTTACCGACCAGCATTCGGTCGGTAGACGGTCGGCAAATCGCCGACCGCTCCCCTTTTTGGTCGGCCTATTTTTTCGGACCAGCATATTCCCGACCGACATTTGCGGTCGGGAAGCCGGTCGGTAATCGCCGTCACGACCCGTGTCCAGTGGTTCCCGACCGCATTTTCGGTCGGTATTTGCGTTTTTTCTTGTAGTGATGCCTCATTGAGTCCAATATTATTCCTTTGAGGATCTGATGGACATTGTGGGGTTGTCTCTTTCAAAACAAAATTTTGCATACACAAATCCTCGAAACAGACTTTTGCTTAAGATAATATATCCCGATTGAATCCAAACAAATATAGAATTGAAGTATTCTTAAAAAATGTAACTTTGTCAATATAAATGATTTTTCCTTATGTTCATAAACTTTGTAATTTTTTGGTGAAGAAACAACTAAATGAGAAATTAATAGTTAGTTATGCTCTATTAAAAGCAAAAACATAAAGAATTAAGTGAAAAATTAATATCATAGAATCACAAATTTATTACTAAAATTTAAAATTAAAATTTAGGGCCCCTTTTAGACGGGGGCCCTGGGCAATTGCACCCCTGGCCACCCCTCAGGACCGGCCTGGTCACCATAAACCTTTAGGAATCATAAGTTTAACTAAATCTTATGTACAAATGTGGGTTCAGAAATGGAGTGCTTGAATGATTATATTGAATTTGATAGAAATTACAGAGTTGTTACAAGCGGTTTGGCTGGTTGCTGCTGTCAATCTCTACGACGTGAATACGCTATATTTAATGTTGGAATTGTAAGAAACACATTTAGATTTTATGAAATTCTTATGTAATTGTGAAGAACTGGAAAATTTGTTTCAAACTGGGAAAAGGAAGGCATTGTCTCAATCTCTACGACGTGAATATGCTATATTTAATGTTGGAATTGTAGAAAACACATTTAGATTTTATGAAATTCTTATGTAATTGTGAAGAACTGGAAAATTTGTTTCAAACTGGGAAAAGGAAGGCATTGTCTAGGAACGCGTTGTCTAAACTTTGCATCCAAAAATCAATTGGGGCTTTTGTAAATCATTCGTGATGAATTTGGAAGCCAGATTTTTGTTTGTTGAAAAGCAATTGTGGGCTGGTGATGAGAAACACAGAAAAAAGACCTTTCAACTTGTTTGTAGCAGCAATGGGATTGCATAAACCCCTTCAGAGATTTCTAATCATACAGTTCAAGATTGAAATGGAGATTTCAATTATGCAATGGGATTGCATAAACCCCCTTCGTTTTAAGACCATCTCCCACAGAATACAAATACCAGATGCTAAATTATTTCAGATCTTCCAATTACAACAAAATTAACCCATTTACAAGCATAATATCAACAATCAACAGCAACAATACATACTGTAAAAATATCCTTAAAATGTACACTTAATTACAATTGAAATGAAAATAGTCTAAATACACGTAAAAATAAGGGAACATCGATAGTCGTGACGAAAACCTATCTATGTTCAAGGAAGAACACTGGTGATGCAAAACTTGACACCCTTATGCATAAGCAATACGAGCAGGTGTGCTATGTTTTTGGCATCATCTAAACCACAATGAAGGCGGCCTTCCCATTGTAGCCCAGCCTTCTCAACAGCTTCTTTCAAGTTGCACCTCTGCTTGCCAAAGATGGCATTATAGGAAACTCGAAGGTCGATCCATCTACAAGATACAACATCCATTTTCAGAATCAATCACATTATTGAATCACTTCACTAGTAGATCAAAGTGAGAATTGACATGAGAAATTACCTGTTGAAATATGAAGGCTTGAAGATATTTTTGAATTTGCATTCTGATTTCAACATCACTTTGCAATCCCAATCAGACCATGTCACTATTGCAAAGTTGGTGTTTTTGACACCCATCCTTTCAAGCCATTTGTCGTGTGTGGAAAGAGCTTCAATCAAAGTGATTCCACTGTCCACCTGATGTTGTTGTATGCCCGTTAGATCTTTGCAGAAATCACTCAAAATTCTGTGATGTGTTGGGCGGACATAAGTTTGGAAGCAGCCCTCAATCTGGCCAGTAACACCATTGACAACCACCGATGGGAACTCGATGATCTCTTGAGGGGAAGGAACTTTGCCTTTCTCACATGTGGCTTCAAAATCCATCACAACAAAGTACTGGAAATCTTGAAGGAAGCCACGGAAGTGTGGATAAACTTGATGGGGCATAGCATAGCCCCACCGACCATTATTTGCAGCCGCAAAAGAATTGTAATTGCCCTGAATCGGATAGCACTCCACAGCGTACTTATTTTCTACATTTGAAAATAATCGCAATTCAGAAACCCCAATAAAGAAGGATACAAAAAAAAAAAAAAAAAAAAAAAAAAAAAACCCTAAAACCCTAACAAAACAGATTATGCACACCAAAAGCACAAAGAAAATTCAAGAAACAAAAATCCGCTACAGATTAGGGATCATAAAGGAAGAAAGGAACCTAAAACAAAAAACCCTAATACGTCGAAAACCCTATTCAATATCTCAGTTTGATTTATTTTAAAGCTTCGCCAAAAAATATCTCAGTTTGAGTGAAAACAGATTATTCCCAAAAATAGCTATACAAAAGTTCAAAATTGATCACCAATAAATCCCAAATAAACAACAGATGAGGCCGCGAAATCAAAGAAACCCAAATCAATATTTATAAAACCCTAGACGTCACAGAAACGTGATTAAAAAATTAACGTCGAACAAAATCAGAAGTCACCTTTAGGTTCTAAAAAGAAAAACAAGAGATCAGGGGAAGTAATCAAAGAAGAAAACATACCTTTGTTGCTGAAGAAAGACATGGTCGTCGGGGTGGATCGAAGATAGTGGTATGAAGAAATTTTGAGAGAATTGCGAGCGGCAAAATGGTACGGAGTACTACTTGATTGTGTATGCGTGGATTGTAGATAGATGAGTATGTTAAGTAATATATAGAGTCGTGGAGTTACCAGTTTATCCCAAGTCGGTGACAAGGTTGGGCCCAATCACTATTTTCTTTAATCTAACAGAAGCCCAATTTTCAGGCCCCGAATTGTTTCGGCCCAAAGTTAAAATGGGGAGAGTGACCGAGCCCAAACTCTATGCAGGCCCACACCAATTTATTGTTTTATTCTCCAGTCCAACAGCAGCATGTAAGGCAACCAGCTCCAGCGATTCATTTTCGCCACCTCCGGCGATAACTGTATACCCGCAGCAGCAGGAAATGAGACCAGGTCTCGCCTCTCCGGCCAAGTCCTCTTCGCCGCCGACTTGTTACAATATTCGCATCATATGAATTCGTTAATCATCATATCCGTTAGGTCCTCTTGTTTCTTAATTTCTGTTTATGAATCTTGTTATCAAGAAAATTCTGTTTATGAATTTTGTTATTAAATTTTATCTGAGCCGAGAAAATCAAGAGAGATATCTGGAATTTTTTTATTTTTATTTTTTATTTTTTTAATCACTGTGGGTCTGTATTTGTGTGATTCCCTTGTTCATGTTTCCATGGTTAGACTACACTTTAATTCCAGAGGCTAGTTGTATTAGTTCCTTAAATTCCATGATTAGGGTTTTAGGTTCAGAGTGAATTTTTGTTTGTGAATAAATCTGTGGATCTTGAGTTTTAAATAAGAACCTTGGTATATCTATATGGGTCAGTTTGCATTACATGTATGAGGTAATAACTAAAATAGGCCATCAGAATGAGTCATTTCCACTTTTAGGCCACCATATTTTGATTTAAGGAAATAGGTCATTAGAAGGATTTTGGGCCTGAATTTAGACCATTGGGCTAGAATTCGGGCCTCGATGGCCTAAAAGTGAAAATGACTCCTTATGGTGGTCTATTTTAGTTTTTTTGAATTATTATTTTTATTTTATGCAATTAAAATAAATAATACTCATTATATGCCATTATTTATGTCCTACTTTTTTTTTTCTTGTTCCAACATTTTTTATTTCATTTCCATTTTAAAAATAATTAAATATTAATTGCCAAACATACACATGTCCAAAAAATTTCTTGCATTTAATACTATTTATTCCTACATAAAATACCATGTCCGAAAATTTTGGGATACTTATAATAAAATATGTTTATTTTTACTTTATAATTTATTTGAATATGTATTTGTTTTACTTATTTTATAATATATTTGAATTAATATTTATTTTATTTTTTATATTACTCCCTCCATCCTATTAATAATAGTGTTAAAAAAAAGATAACTTAAAAATTTATATAATGTGATTGTAATGAGTTATAATTTTTTTTTTGGAGGAGCCATTGGAGGCCTAGAACGGGTCACACAATTACAAAGAGAATAAAGGGGAGGGATAGGTAGCCGGGTGGGGATTCGAACCCCCCAACCTATAGATTGAGAGTTGGGGGACTTACCACTGAAGTAAGTCCCCAACCCCACAATTTTAATTTATTTATTTATTTGTGATTTACTCATATGTGTCTGTAGGGTGGACTGGAATTATTAACCAGGCTCAAGCTCGGCTCGGCTCGAGCTCGAAGCTCGACGAGCTTTAAAAATTGAGCTTGGCTCGAGCTCGACACAATATATTGAAGCTCAAGCTCGGCTCGAAGGGCCAAAAAGCTCGACATGAATTTCAGTGTTTTTTTTTTTTTTTTTTTTACCGGATATCCCTAGACCACATTGGGCTCAAGACTAAAAAATTTAAATTATTCAATAATCTATATATATATATAAAAGCATTAGTGAACAACCAATCCTAAATTTAATGTGGTGTCTTCATTTCAAATTTCTTGTAACGCCCCAAAAATTTAAAACCATTTTTGAGACGTCACCGCCGTATTAACTGTTCTAAACTGTCGATCACTCAGCTTAGACAGCTAATACGCAGCGAAGTGGTAACTTGGTACAAAAACAAAACAAAATATCCCCAGGAGTCAAATATAGCATATCCGGGCTATAAGCCCTGCAACAATTCAATAACAAGCCAGTGAGTCCAATTAGCACCAACATAATTTAATAAGTGCAATCTACACTAGTTCTCTCAGCCCGTATCCCATCGTCATGATATGCGCCATCCGTAGGAGAATCTATAAAACAACATCAACAGCAAGGGTCAGTACAAAAGTACTGAGCAAGGAAATAACAGTAATAAGTAGATTAGACAGTACGAGAATTAAACGACATAATTATAAATACATTAATAACATAAATTAAATACAGTATTTAAACATCACACCGTCCCATACCGGTGCTTCAACCAAAAATGCATTGCAATCATTATGCATGATGAATGATGAGATGAATGATATGACCTATGTGTCTATCCTTCCTAAATGCAACAAATAATCATGTCTAACGCGTTTCCTAATAACCATGGTCGACAGTCATCATTGGCGAGAGGACACCACCCTCTCCCATCACAATGAACTGCCCATCAACGTCGCCCCCGCCGCGGACGAACAGCCTACGCAGGGCCAATAACACAAGTGAGGGAGCCGGATAATCTACACTGATCAGAGCGGCGTCCAGCGGGTACAGGCACAGGGTACACGCCCAATTGCCAACACGTGCAACTTGCACAACACACATAAACGAGGTTTGCCAAACACCACATAAGGCAACATACAGCGGTCCAGAGCACAGCTCAGTGATGCCACTACATACCAAGAACAACACATTCCAAAAGCACACACATAACGTGAATAATCAGCATAGGCAACGCGTATACATTACGTTCCTATTTATTAGTAATAACAAGTATAAGAAGATGCAAGCCAGCATTCCTATAACTCAAGCAACGCGATAGTTAGAGAAACAACCTAGCCGTCTAGGTTCTCCTATCACAAATTCATAACGTTCGATATACCACTTCTATATCCATTATAAACATTAGCAGCTCTAACATAACGAGTAATAGATCCCTAGGGAGCCAGTCTAGTCATAGACGTCCCTAAATCTAAAGTATAACCTGGTTAGGTTCACATCCTAATCGTCTAGGTTAACATGCCTCAATTATAAATTAATAATAGTTAGACATCTTGGCTTAACTCCCTAATCTACAAATTACTAACTACTCCTTGCCTTTTCGACAATCTTCTATGCTTCCATTGCATGTCTTCAAGCCCCATCTCAAAATCTTACTCGTCGTCAATCTCCTTAACCTCACTGATGAATCAACATTCTTCAATAACTTGTTTTACGGTAACAACTCCAAGCTCCTACATTCATGAATTTAACTGAATAATTAACAATAATATAGTACAACTTTAAGACATATTTGTATAATATAACTCCATATATAAAATCTTCATTCCACACCAACAATCCTCCAATCCCTTGATTTTCTTTCCCAAAACAAAAGATTCAAAACAATGCCACCATCCACTTGCCTCAACCACCAACAACTCCAAATTAATTGATTCAAAAACCACCCAATTCTTGGATCATTCAACCAAACAGACTACAACAATTCCATTAATCAACATTTAGCCAATTTCAAAAGTCCCCAAAATAACCAGGCATTCTATAATCACCCATCTTCTTCGATTATCCAAAATAAGAGCAAAATCAATTACCCAACTACAAATCCATACCAAATCCTCAATTCACACACCATAAAATTACGGAATCAAACCCACATTTCCAAACAATTCTACAACCATTTCCAACATTTGAAAGCCAACAACAATCAAAATCCATTAAACTCCTTAAATCAATAAATCACAAAAATGCATGAACAACAAGACATCATCGGGACCTATTCCACCACCACTGCCGAACACCACCACCACCACCACGCCGCCGGCGACAGGCCGGCGACCGCCCCAGCGGCAGCAGCGAAACGCCGCTGCACAGCAGCGCACAGACGTGCGCTGCTCTCCCGAGCAACAGCTCGCCCTCCGGCGAGCTCCTTCGTCTCTTCTCTCCACTTTGACAGCTCCTCTCTCCGCCGCATGAACCACCGGCACCCCCCCAAACAGCCGTCGAACTTCCCCAACAAAATGAAGAAGACAACCCCAAATCGAAAAGGGAAAACAAGGTAAAAGGAGCGGACATACTATACCTCGTCGAACACTGCTTGAGAGAAGCTCCGATTTCTTCCCAATCGCTGTCTCCATTGCTCCCAGTCGAGATCCCCAATTCCATCGAGCCCTTGTTCTTTCTCTCTCAATTGTAACGGGAAAAGCAATTGGAGAATACCCCCAATTTTTGTCATCCACCGATTTAAGCAAGGAAATGGGCTATGGGTTTGGGCCATGTGGTTGGGCTTCTCTTTCACTACTCACTTAAATGGGTTGGGTTCTTAATTTATCTCATTAGCTATCTACATAATTGATCAAGCACCAATCTAGTTAATTAAGCCAACTTAGTTAATTAATCATGATTAAATTAATTTAACCATGATTTAATTATTCGGGATGTTACATTTCTAATTTTAATAGATTTTTGCATTTTTAATTTATTAATTAATTTTGAATTTTCACATTTATTTATTTATTTGTTCATTATTGATTTTTAGTTTTGGAAAGATATGGAATTTCCAATTTATATGGAATTCCACAATCTTCACTTTTAAATATATTTGAAAGATTTGAAATTCAAAATTTTGTATTTTATTTTATATTATTTAGCATTTTTTAATTTACTAATTTTAGATTTTCGCATTTATTTATTTATTCATTAGAGATTTATTCACTTTTAAAAATATTTGAAAGATAAAATTTGAAATTTTGTATTTTTTATTTATCTATTTTGGATTTTATTATTTTATCTATTTTAGATTTTATTATTTTGTATTTTATATTTTATTTATTTTAGATTTTATTACTGCATTTATTATTTATTTATAAATTTTGAGGTATACACTATAGGATTATTATAACATGAATAGGCATTTTCAGAGGTGATTATATTGTATTGTCGGTAATTTTGTATAGATATAGTCTCAATTTTGGTTATATTTTTTTGTGTGGTAAATAATGTAATCAAAATGTACATTTCACATCATATTTATTTATTCATATTAAAGATATATTAATGTGTATATGAAATTCCAAAATTTTGTTTTTAAGAGATATTTAATTTAATTTTCAATTTATGTAGAGTTCCCACAATTTTAAGTTTTTAAAGATTTTGAAATTTAAATTTATATGGAATTCACAGTGTATATATAAATTTTATAAGTATTAAAAGATACATTAACGAATATATGGAACAAAATTGTATATATTAATTAATGTATATATATAGTTTATGTTTTTACAAAAATATATCAATTCTCCTAAAAGAAATATGCAAATATATCTTACTAAAAATAATATACAATTTTATAGTTCCTCCGTTTTCTAAAAATTGAAACGGACTCATAGTTCACGCAGTTCAATGCACATTTTAAACCATTCACTACTCAAGTTCGGTATAAGTAAATGTTCTAAAAGTTCGATATTTAAAAACTACTCGACAAGACGAATCTAACAAGATCCCACCTGACTATGTTTTAATTTGTATAACTATGATAAAACTTTAAGTTAAAGTGTGTGTGCGAATAGTACCCAATTTCCAAACATTTCAATATTTCAAAAACGGAGTGAATAGTTGCTAATCGTTACAAAATACTATGTTTTATAATTATATTATTCTAATTGTATATAAATATATACTAAATCGTATAAATCTTATTTACTATGTTTTATTATATTAAAAATAATAACAAAAAATTATAATTATTAAGAGAATTTTGAAAATTCATATTCTATGGATAATTGGTTTAGAGTAAATTAGTTATTTTCGTAAATTATATTATAAATAAAAGAATCGGGTGTATAATGAGTTAATGGGGCGCGAATAGATCCATCAGTAAATAAAAAGGAAGATTTAGTTTTTTAATCTATTTTTAAGAAATACTTCATTAAATCTATATTTTATCATATTTGCAATTGACGGAAGAACACATATAAATCTAGCTTTCTTAGAAATTGAAGGTTAATTTCTGCAAATTCTATAAATTTGAAATTTGATCTGGAATGTCGGTACCGAATGAAGTTTTAACGTCTAAAACAGATAATTTATTGATACTACAAGAGACATATTATAATAAAAAAGAAATGAAGGCAGATTATGATAAGCTATTACCTTTCTTGATTACTGAGCAGAGGAATATTTATAATAAAATAATGTATAAAGTTGATAGTGATGATAGTTAATTCTTTTTCCTTCACGTGGTGAATAACAAGACATTTAAAAATATTATGTTTAGCCCTTCGTTGGAGAAGTGATATTGTGTTGCATGTAGCATCCAGTGGAATAACACCCATACTCCTTCCAAGAGGTAGGACTGCACATTCTAGATTTGGTATTCCACTAGATTGTGACGAGAATTCTACCTGCAAAAAATTTATCCCAAAAATTATTTAACCTCTCTTCTCATTAAAACAAAGCTCATTATTTGAGATGAAAATTTTTTATTGATAGAATGATTATGAGCCCGTCTGAATTAACCAAATTTCTCATTTGATTTCAGAGGAAAAAAGTCACACTCGCATTTTGTTTTACTATGTCTATAAAAAAAAGTAAATGTCAATCGTTAAAGAATGTTGGACTCTATCTTTAAAAATCGGTTTTTACCCATGTTAGTGATACGTTGCAATATCTCGTGTTACTGAAAAGAGAGGACTTAAGGTATTAATATGTGATTAAGATGGATTAATCCAAGATACTACTAGAAATGTTGTTTACAATGAAAATTACATATAGCAGAAATTTGCACAATTAATTCTTCATGTAGGTGATGGTAATTTATAAATCTGGTATTGATATTGGAGATGTACAATTAGATGTGACATTTCCATATGATAATTTTATAAACTCTATGAGAGATCTTATATCGGCAATTATTGAGAATACTTATACAAATATAAACTGCACCACTTCAAATCCATATATTTTTAAAGATATTGCTATACTAATCCGTATCAATGAGATCATTGATTCGATGAATGATTACATCACGGAACGCAGATTTGCAAATGAAAATGTATATATATCAGTTCTAACAGTTTTTGTCAAGATGATGAAAACGTAGATAATGCCAATGAATTATCACTGGAATATCTAAACATATTCAATTGTTCTGGATTACCGAATCATTAAATATAGTTGAATTAGGGTTGCATAGTCATGCTTATTGGGAATATAGATCCATCAAATAAAGTATGTAATGTAAGTAGGTTGATAGTAACCAAGACGCGGAACCATATTATTGAGGTTAAACTAATTTTCGGAAAACCATGAAAGTAAAAAATTCTTGATTGGTCAAATGATTATGAGCCTATTTGATTTAACCATATTCCTCATTCGATTTCAAATGAGAAAATTATGAATGACAATGGGCCGGTTTCGGGACGGGAAGTATTATCCCCATCCCCAATAGCATCTTTAATCTTCAAAACCGGCCCAATCCCCGCCCGGAATTTTATCGGGGATCCCATTGGGTATTATAATTTCCCGATCCCCATAGGGGACTTATCAAGGATTCATTTTACAAACCAAATTTTTTAATTTTAATATTAAAACACACACAAATTGTTTACAATAAATTTTATAATTGTTTTAAATATATAATCAACCTATCAAACTGCATTTTGAATTTTAAATACTCAATTTCACATAATAAAGTTCGATAATTCATACAATATAATAATAAATAAACAAAATCCACAACATTTGCTTTCTATATCTTTTCTTTAAAAAAATTGAAAAATAAATCAAATTATAAATATACAAATAAAGTTAATGATGCAAAATATATATATTATATATTAATAATATAATTTGATTTAGTACCAATGGAGGTTATACTAGGGTTTAGGTTTTTTTTTATTTTTTTAAGTAATGGGCTAATGGACTTAGTAAAAATTAATAAAATATAACATACAAAATATTAAATATAATATATAAAATTTATAAAATATATCGGGGATGGGGCCCAGTCCCCATCCCTGGAAAAATCATCGAGAAAATCTCTGATCCCCGGCCTATACCCAATAATCCTCTCTCCAAAACCATACTGAAAATTCAGTTTTCGGTTTTCACCATTAGGTACGGTTTTTTTTGCCATCCCTAGAGAAAATTTCAACTTATAGTTTATTTTGCTATGATTATAAACAAAAGTCAATGTAAATCTTTAAAGAATATTGGATTTTATCTTCCAAAATCTTTTTTAAGCCATGAACAGTTATGTTGCAATATTTCGTGTCACTAGCAAGATGTGGCTCAAAGTATTAATTGCAATTAAAAATGATTAACTCAAGATACCGCAAGAAATGTTTACAATAACATTTATATATAACAAAAATTTTGCAAAATGGATATTTGATGTAGGTGATGGTAAGCCCGGTATTGATTTTATAGATCTACAATCAGATATAACATTTTCGGATGATATTCTTATAAACTCTACGAGTCATCCTATAGCCATAATTTTTACGAGTACATATACAAATATAAACTGCACCACCTCAAGTTCAGACATTTTTAAATATAGTATTATAATAGCCCCTATCAATGAGATTTCCAGGAATGAAATTTTCAACAGATTGTAAGGGAAATTTTCATATTATGTTCAATACATATATTTAAATTTTATTTTATTTTATTTTAATTTAAAATTAAATAAAAATATTATTTTAGTAATTATTTTTATTGATCTGTTATGTTTGTACTGAACAAGCCACTGAAGCTAAAGAAGACGGTATAATACGATTTCTTAGTTAGTTTTAATAAAAATAATTAAATTATATTATCATATACATCATCTTTCGAATGATATAAAATCGTTATACATTTTCCATTATTCAAAATATAATATATTATTATTTTATGAAATATAAATATATATAATATCAAATATATAATTATGTCCGTCGAGTCTCGACGGGTTACTTACTAGTGAGCTTAAAAACTTGAAAGACGGAGTTCTGTAGAAATATATTAAACTATTCATAATTCCTTGTAATAGTCCCAATATGGAAGGAGATTGGAATTTAGTTTGTTTGATTTAGTGTTAACCATAATAAAATATAATGTACTATATTATTAAATAAAAGGAGGAGTGAATTTATGGTTGGACTTCATCTTCCTCACATTTGTTAAGAAAGAAAATATACTATATTTTTAAGAAAGAAATAATATATATAATATTCGAGCCTATTATCGAGCTTTCGAGCCGAGTATTAGTTAGCTCGGCTTGAGCTCATAAATATTCGAGCCGATCTCGAATTCGAGCCGAGCCTTTTTGAGTCGAGCTTTGGTCGAGCTTTGATCGAGTCGAGTCCGAATATTTTACGAGCCTATCAATCTCATTTATACCCTAGCAATAATGGTGATTAATTGGTACTCCACTAAATTTGGATTCGGATTTTCGGCTTAAAAAAAAAAAAAAAAAAAAGGAAAAATCTGGACTAATACTAGTCGACATGCTCAAGTATTTCAATGCTAGAACATTCAAGCTCCACTCGACTTCATAATACTGTAGGCCACATTTTAATTAATCTTCGTCTTCATCGTATGGTTATTAGTCGATCATTAAACCTTTCTTTCTTTTTCAGGTTTGGAAATTTTGTGCAAGAAATCCACGACTAATATTGACTCTTGTGTTCCATTGGCTTCCAGTACACATGTGAATGACTTGGAATGCCTTCTAGAGTACTCCCTCCATTCCTAAATAGTTATCTCTTTTAGCTCAATTTCAATAACCAAAATTTGCATTAATTAATTTATAAATTTACATTTTTACATTTCAACTAAATTCATTCTTAATAAATGTCAACAAATAGCATTTATGTAAATTGAAGGGTAATATAGTAAAAACATAGCATAACTACTTATAACTACCTAAAAATGATAACTATTCTGAAATGCTTTTTAATCTCTAAAAAGACAACTAAAAATGAACGAGGGAGTAATTAGTAAGGTCCCAGTCGGTACATATACTAATTATGTCCCAGTTGGTCATTCACCCACTAATTATGCCATAATTACATATTTTCGGCCAAATCAGTCAATTTTTTTCAAAAATCTAAATTGGTCCGTTATTAATTGTCCAATGTACATTTAAAACCAATTGGTCCGTTATTAATTTTTGCCTCCTTTTATGCAGTCCAATCTAAATCGGTCCGTTATTATATTTTTTGGTGTTTCTCTATAAAATGAAAACCAATTGCGATATACTTCCTCCATTTTTTTTAATAACTACATTATCTAATTTTCTATTATTCGCACACTTGTTTTGACTTAAAGTTTAAACATAGATATACAAGTTAAAATGAACCAAGTAGGATCTTGCTAGATTCGTCTCATCGTGTAGTTTATAAATATCGAAATTTTAGAATTTTTTACTCATATCAAATTTGAGTTATTAGTGGTTTGAAATGTGTATTGGACTGCATGACAGACCAATTTAGATTTTTGGGAAAAAAATGACCGATTTGGCCAAAAATATATAATTAGGGCATAATAAGTGGGTGGATGACCGATTGGGACGTAATTAGTATATGTAGCGGACCAATTGGGCAAAAAAAATAAAAAAAAAGACTTATTTAACTTTTTTGTACAAAGAAAGGACTATATTGGCCTTTTTTCTTTACTTTGGTGGCTCATTACCTAATCTATTTTCACACCCGAACTCATCAAACCTGACTCGATGCCCACCCTAGCCCCTCCACCAAGCAGTGAGTATTGGTATTCCTACGCTATAATTGGTGACTTTTTTGTCATCGTTTTAACACAACTGTACTTTTCTCTAATCCATGTTATCCTAATATGTTGTTTAAGTTGTTCATGACTGTCTAACTATAATTTGTAAGGTGAATATATTTAAGTTTAATTTTATAGTATGCATCCTGCCTATGCTTGAATTTTGTTGGTACATATTTTTCTAATATTTGGTGGGACCTTGGCAAAATAAATAGGCTCATTTAAATATAAAAATAAATTTCTTGTTTTACAATAAATTATCAATTAGCTTCTTGTGATTTTCTTAACTCTTCACAATTTTATATATATTTTTTTTCCTATCCATAAAAACGATTTTTTGTCATCATAAATTTCCAACTTAAAAAATAAATCAAATAAAATAAATAACATAGAGCAACAATTCTTGAGAGAATAATTTAGGTCATAATTTGCCAAGAAATCTAAACAACTCATCGAGTAGAGGAACTCTCGAGGATATGGAAAGGCAGTGCCGCAACTGATTTTTCATTTATGAAATTCTTATGGACAACAACTATGTTTTTAGATATTTTTCCCTTTCGTCCACTAATTTGAAATTTAAAAAGTTACTTAATTGAATTATAAAATTGTGGGTTTAAGAAAAAACTTGGAGAAAACAACAATATAATTACTGTTAAATTAAAATAAAAGATGTGTGTTTTTGAAGAATAGAGTCCTAAAACTGATAATTATACAACTCATTCATTATTTTAATAAAAATAATTTTTTCAAAAAATTATTAATTTTTTTTAAGAAAATGCCATATTTTAAACATTGGCCATGGGCAATAGCACTCCTCGCCATGCCTCAGAGCCAGCACAAACCATTTCATTAATTGAATGTGTCACTGAATCATTTTGTATGCTTGGGTTACTCTATCGGAAGCAGGTCCCTACAATATATTCATTACTGATGGGGTTGGCCTTCTTACATTGTTGCAGGCCTGGACGCCTTCTTTTTGGAGCCACAACACACGAGAGTAAAAAGTTGTCATTGTCTACTGGAAACACAGGTTTCTTATCCTATGTTGTGGGTGTTGTGAATCATTAAGATGCTTATTTGTAGCTATTAAACCCACATTGCTTCTATGAAATCATTCATGCTTTGGCCCATTTCAGTCTTATCATAATCTGTACAGGAGACTTTATTTGATTTAATACTTCGACGAAAGAACTCAGTGTTAAAAATACTTACCACATCAATTCACATCAATTTTCAATTCAAGAACTCAGTGTTGCTGCTTCTGTTATTTTAAAATCACCAAAATCACCAAAATCTGCGGCTGCCGCGTCTGTTATTTACTTACTGTGGTATTTCGTATAATTCTCTGTTTCAATTTCTTAATATCTGCTTGAAGTCACTGCGGCTTTCAGCAGTGGTAAGCAAACTAATTAAAGCCATCAATTAGAACGGAGGGGTGACATACATACATACATTGCACTGCTGCTGGTCTTGGACGAGCTTTAGTTTTTTCAATAAATTCGTATTTTCATTAAATACTTTTCATTGGATCACTCAATTCGTTCTCTTGATGATTGGATTATATTTCTATTTGCTCCAGATTTCATCCTCAACCTTCATTCTATCTACAATGATCTTTTCTATTTGTGCACGTGTTAACCAAGAATTTGTAGAGGAGCGAAATCTCTTTTCGATTGATGAACTTGGAACAAGTTACAAGGATTGAGTGAATTACAGAAAGGATTTTGCAGAAAATGATTATACTAAAAAATAACAACTGGGAATGAAAGACTGTAAAGTACAGAAAACTTAAATAATAAAAATGCAGATTTCTGGTGTAGAGTTGAGATGTCCTTTGGTGATGCCTCCACCCAGTATTTATAAGGAGGAGCATCATGTCTATCGGTTTGGGAATGGAGTTGTAACGCCCGTGCAGATTCTTTCTTCCGTAGATGGCGCCTCAATCTTCAAAGCGCTACCATGATCCACTCTGTTCTTTTGACACCTGTCGTGAATGCTCGGGATTCCTTATGCCTTGATGACGGATCCTCCTTCATTTGCTTTCATGAGCCGCCAGCTTCTCACCACTCGGTATTATCGGATAAATCTTGCACTGGGCCGGATCTCTAAAAATGAATTGGGCTGCATTTACTGGGCCAAATAAATTAACTCATTGGGCCTAGAATTTTGATATTAACAGATGCCCCCCTCGCGCAATTTGTCTGATTAGCAAAGACAGATCTGCGCGTTTGAATCATAAGCCTGTCCCATTAGGCCCATTCCAAAAACCCTAACCCTGGCTTCTATAAAAAGCCACCACTTCTCATTAGGTTAAAGCTTTTGGTCATTTTTTCAAATTTTACTCTCTCTCTCTCCTCTCCCTCTTTGTTCGATCGCCTCGAGAGCCGCTTCAAAAATTTTCCCGTTCGTTCCATCCTTCATTGAGCTTCTCGAGCGCTGCCACCGCCGGACTGTCCTAGGTCACCAACACTTTGGAGCGCCGTCGCTAGGTTCCCCGAACGCCGCCAGCTCCGTTGCCGTTTCGTCCTTGCCGCCACCAGCCTTGGTCGCCAACTCCCCCGCACGCCGCCAGCTTCGTGTGGAGACGCCGCCAGGTGTGGAGTGCCGCTAATTCGAGGACGCTTGCTGCCTTCCGGAGTCGGGCACCGCCAGTGATTTGCGCAGCCAGCCTTGGTTGGGCGTGGCCAGCTTCGCGCTCCGGCCGCCAACCTTGTTTGCCGCCAGCATCGCCCGGGCCGCCAGCCCTCCAGCCTGCCGCCAGCGTCGCCCGGCCGCCAGCCCTCCAGCCTGCCGCCAGCATCGCCCCAGCCGCCAGCCCGCACCAACCAGGTCTTCGAGTGCCGCCAAGTGCCCCTGCCGCCAGCATCACCAGCCGCCAGCATCCCCCAACCTGCCGCCAGCTGACCTCGAGCGCCGCCAGCCTAGTCCCCGGGTGTCGCCAACCTGGTCTGTTGAGCGCCAGCCATCAGCCCGAGCGCTGCCAACACCCTGCGTTGCTGCCATCAACTTACGCCGCCAAGCAGCTGTCCAGCCGCCAGCTCCGTGCTCCGGCCGCCAGCATCGCCCCCGGCCGCCAACTTGTGGAGCGCCGCCAACCTAGCGCCGCCAGCCAAGCACGGGCCGCCAGCCTTGATCTGCCGCCAGCCTGATCCGCCGCCAGCACCGCCAGCCTACACTTGCCGCCAGCCTCATCGTGCGCCGCCATCTTGTTTGGTCCCATGGATCAGGTTAGCTTCTCTATTTGCTTCTTGTTCTTGTTTGTTGCGAGACTTGTGAATTCATAGAATGAGGCTTGTGAATGAGAGGCTAGAATTGGGTGCTAGAGATTGGTTATTTATGCATAATTAGATGAATGTTTGAATTGCATATTGGACTCGTCTATGATCCTTGACATTTAGAATTTGGCATCTTGTTTCTTGTCACTAGCTAGCAACACGGCGAATGTATGTTGGATGTTAGTTGAATTTTTGGAATTGCATGCTCGGGTTGTTGGCATCTCTTGATACTTTGAATTGCATCTTGACCATCAAATTGTATGTTGAACATGTTGTTCCCTTTGTCTTATTTGTACCTTGATTGTGCACCTTCCATGTTTGCTTGATGACTTAGAATTAGCCACAATCATCTGATTTAAGTCTTTTATTGGATGAGCATCCTTGAATTGCCTCTAACATAGGATTTTAGAACACCATGTCATTAGATGTTTGTCTTGTTATTTGGTCGTTTGTTCGAGTGAGTATCTCTCAAACACATTGCATTTTAACATAGAATTTAGCCGACGAAACGCCAGCCGCCAGCCCTCGGCCGCCAACTGCTCCGAGGCCACCAACTGCTCCGGCCGCCAGCCCAAGGCCGCCAGCTTCTGCCCAGGCCGCCATCTCCGGGCCGCCATCTCTATCTCCTCAGGCTGCCAACTCCAGGCCGCCAGCTCCATCTCAGGCCGCCAGCTCCAGGCCGCCAGCCTCCTCTCCGGCCGCCAGCTCCGGGTCCAGGCCGCCAGCTTCCTCTAACACGAGGCTGCCAGCTTCTGCCACTCAGGCCGCCAGCTCCAGGCCGCCAGCCTCCTCTCCGGCCGCCAGCTCCGGCTCCAGGACGCCATCTGTTCGGGACGCCACCCCGGGCCGCCAGCTGCCACCTACACCAGGGCAGGCCGCCATCCCCTGGCCAGGCTTCGCTGCCTTGTCGTCGGGCGCCACGGCTTTTCAGGTTTGTTAGATCTCTTCGCCTGCTCGTATGTTTACTTCTTTACTTGTGAGTTTCTTTTGACTGATTTATGCAATTTTGCAATAGGACGTTGTCGCAAGGACCGCTCAGGCCGCCACTCCTGTACAGGCCGCCAGGTCTCAGCCGCCATCCTCATCAGTTCAGGCCGCCAAGTCCGCCACTCAGGTTTGCTCAACTTACTTGGTGATATGTTGATTCGTCCTCCCTCGCCCCTGCTTCATATGTGTTTCATAATAATGCAGACTGTTGAGGGACTGCTCATTCCAGACTCTGATGATGAGGCGTATAATTTCGATCGCTCGGAATCGGAGCCTTTTTTGCATCCTTTTCATCGCACGACTGCACATGCAGATGAGACCCGGCAGTTTTTATCGTGCACATGTCCGATCACTCAGGCTGCATTCACTAGAGCCTTTGTTTCGCAGACGAGGTCTATCCGGTCTCATCAGTCTGGCACCACCGCTCCTAGATCAAAGAAGGCCAAGGTTGCCCGAACCGAGGAAAATGAGGATCAGAGTATTTTGGAGAAGTATATTTCATGGGTTCGTCGGATGCAGAAGGGAGGATGTACAGCTGAATGGCGTAACTGGGGTATTGAAGATGCCATCATTCTTTCTACTCGGCCTGTAATGATAGATCACCGCCTCATCTATTACATCATGGGCTTCTGGAACTCTAGTGTGAACGCCTTTCAGCTTCCTTATGGTTTTGTGGGTCCCACGCTTCTTGATGTTGTCATGATCACAGGACTCCGGGTTGATGGTTCAGAGTTGACACAGTCGGCTTCAGATGATCGTGTTCTTGGTGATTCGATTTGTCCTTCGGGCAAAGAGACTAAGCAGTACGCGGCATATATCGATCACAATATGACGTCTGAGAGTTCTCCCTGTACATTGGATGAGCATGTGGCCTTTCTGCTGTTATGGTTTAGCCGATTCATTATCTGTTCGAGGGCTCGGGCTGTCTTGCGTTCCGCTCTTCCACTCGTGCGGGCTATTATGAGTGATCTTTCTCGGGCTACTGGTTCTTATTTTCTTGGCACCCTGTTCAGTGGTATGGCCAAGATTTCTGATATGTTGGCTAGTGGGCGAGATCCCACTAATTCGGCCTCTGGGCCGTTATGGTTTCTACAGCTTTGGATTCAGCTATAGACCGCCCGGAGGAAAGCCGGCCTGGTGATAAAGAATGGGGGCTAAGTTTTAGGAGTACTTTCCTCAGCTTTTTACTGGTGTGCCTCGTCCTGGTTCGAAGAATGTTGCTGATGGTGACCCACTAGGCCTGTTACTAGCTGCTGCTTCTGTGAAAAGATTAGCAGGGACGGTCTTTTGAAGTGGGACAGTCTTGAGCTTATTTGATTTTTTCTTCATCACAGGCCCTCTTATCAGGACTTATACGTGTACGCCCCTATAGGACGGTTGTTGTCTGAGCTTGTGTGCAGGCCTGATCAACCACAAGGTCTTCATGGAGAGTCCACTTGGAACTTTAGTATGAAGCCTCATATGCTTCTGAGTGGGCTAAAGAGGAAGGATCAGTATAATCCTATCGTAGCCGAGCCCTATTGTCCTCATTTGCTCGCTCGTCAGTTTGGTTGTCATCTCGGACTTCCTCGCAGTGTGGAGTGGCCGGTTTCTATTAGGAGTAAGAGGATGACGGTCACTGATATCCAGGCGGTGGTTGATCTCTCGTCCCGTCTGACGTTGTCTACTTATCTTCCTTTTACTCCGACAGGGACGCTTGCTGTTGGTTTCATGCCATGGTGGACACCCTATATCACCTCTATCTTGCCGTCTTATGACCAGATTACAGCCCGCTTTGGGGACCTGCAGCGCCGTTCAGCTCCTTCCAAGCAGCCTAGTGTAGCTACTCCTGCTTCTTGCTGTACCCCGAAGTCAAAGGCTGTTGTAACTTCTACGTCTCGCAAGCGCCGAAGAGGTGTGTATCCTTCGTCCATATGTCTTTTTTATACACTGTCTCTTGGTCTTTTAATATTTCTCTTTTCTTCAGCCGATGACCACGATAGTGAGGATGATGAGGGTGATGCCCCAGATGACCAACATGAGGAGGAGTCTGCGAGATCTGAGGAGTCTACTGATGAGGATTACACTGCTCACTCTGATGAGGATGGGACTTCCGGTTCTAGTGAGGAAGAGTCGGGTTCAGGTGAAGACGAAGCACATTCTGATGATGATGAGGATCCTGTAGATGATGATGGTGATCTTATGGTGGCGGATCACGCTGAGGATGGTGTTACCGGGGATGATAGCTATATGGCAGACCTTCACGAGGCGACGACGATCGTTGATGAGCATATGAACAGTGCAATTGCTAGGAGTGAGTCATATGATGACATGTTGGCTCGTGCTAACTATATCATCCTCCATGGGGATGATCCTAAGTACGAGACTAAGGCCATGGTGACGGATGCTACTCACCCTGCTTCCATTGATCAGGTACATTTCACCACTTTGGACTCTTTGTTCAGGTCTTGTTTTGGCAAAGCATCAACATCTTTCATTTCTGCTTAGGATCCACCTTCTTCTCAGGCTGGCGACCATGTCTCTACAGTTAGCTCCGTCACTCCCGAGTTGACTTCTCAGGTACACTTTTAGTTACATCCTCATTTTCTTTTGTCTCTTACTATTATGCAAAATGATTCAAAAGATATCTATCCTCTAGACCCCTGGAGACCGGATAGACTCTTCACTTGTCACTCAGGCTGCAGATTGCGCCTCCATGATTAGCACTGCTGATCCTTTGGCGACCTCTCAGGTATCTCTTTAGTTGTTTTCTCTTGTTCTTATCTTTCAAGATACGTTCTAAGTGTTGTCTTCCTCTAGACTCCTACGGATCAGGCAGATCACTCCACTGCTGATGCTTCAGTCGATTTGACTGTACCGCCTACTCAGACAGACCGCTCTGTGACTGATATTTCAGCTCTCTCAGCTGATTTGACTGCGCCACCTCCTCAGGTATACTTCCTTTCATCTCTTGTCATAATAAAACTTTTGTATTATTCTAACATAGTTTGCCTCCAGGCACCTAAGGACCCTCCTGCAGGCCCCGTGGCTTCTCTTCCAGATTCGGGCACTCGCGCTGCCATAGCCTCATCATGTGAGGCGTTTGATCGTCTTCTTTCTACTCAGACCGGTCCTCTTTCAGCTGATATGGTCTCTGGACTCTATGACCTTCTTGACGATGTCAGCTTGGTCCCTGCCTTCATCGAGGATGCCGGCTTCTCGGATTTCTCGGAGCTCATCTCTGACTTGTCCCTTGCTTATCCTCTCTATAGCAGTACAACAGATCAGTCTGCTCAGGACTTGACACTTATTGATGATCTCGAGGCGCGGCACCGCGAGGTTCGTTCCCAGTTAGAGGTTATACGTCCCCAGCGCGATCAGGCTTCTATGGTTCTTAGGAGTGAGGAGAGTAGGCAGTCACAGTTAGAGAGTACTGTTGCCCAGGCGAAGCGCGAGATAGAGAAGCAGAAAAAAGTTATTGCGGAGGCGGAGCGTATTATCTTAGAGCAAAGCTGCATCACTGGTGGAGCTACCGTTGAGCTTGTTATACTTGAGGCTGAGTTGCTCAAGTTGTCTGATCGAGCTACCGCTTTGCAGGCTGATCATGATCGCTTAGCTGCAGATGATCGTGATCTATCAGTTGAGTTATCGAGAGCCCGTCGACCCCTGCTATCAGCTCGTGCTCGAGTTTCTGCTGCAGCACTTCGTCGCCTCACAGACACCCTTGGGCGTGCCCGTGATCAGTGGGCCGTCATACATCGTCGCCTACTAGGTGATGAGATGCTACCTCCCCCGAGCAGTTAGCACTGATTTTGTTTTTTTGTGATTTTTATTCAGTACTCTATTTTGGGTCAGCTCATCGGCCTTGTGATGAGCACTTTAGTACTCATGTTTGCCGTTTTTTGCTACTTCTTTGGCCAACTTTGTGATTGGCCACTCATGATGCACTTATGCTACTTATTCTGACTCCCAGACTGATAGATAGAACATTTTGAGATATTTTGCATTTATACTCTGTTTGTGTTCTTGACCATCGATGTCCATTAACTTGTATGCACCATTGAGTAGTCTTTGTGTTACAATGAATGGTCCTTCCCAATTTGGGGACCATTTCCCTGTCTCGTTAGCGTGCACTCCTAAAGGTAGGATTACTTTCCACACTAGATCCCCTTCACTGAAGCTCTTGCTTCGAACCTTTTTGTCATAATGCTTTGCCATTCTAGCTTTTTGACGACGGATACTTTCCAAGGCCATAAGTCTGTCACCATCAGCTGTCTCCAACTCTTGCAACATGGCTTCTTCATACTTAGATAAGTCTAAGTGATGTTGTTGAGCCACCCTTAGAGAAGGAACTGTTATTTCCAATGGTAAAACAGCGTCATGACCATATGTCAAGTAGTACGGGGTGAACCCTGTAGCTGTGGACTTAGAGTTTCTGTAAGCCCATAGGACCTCTGACAAGGTCTCATGCCACTTTCTTGGTTTTTCGCCTACCGCCTTTTTGATCATACTTATTAGGATCTTATTGGTGGCTTCAGCCTGACCATTTGCTTGAGGATAGTATGGAGTAGAGTGATAGATGCGGATCCCAAACTGTTTGGCGAAAGCTATAAACTTTTCACGAGTGAACATCGTACCTTGATCGGCAGTGATTGTTTGAGGGATTCCAAACCGATGTATTAACTCAGTCACAAATTTAATTACATCGCCTTGATCGATTTTCTTCATTGGCCATGCTTCCACCCATTTGGTAAAGTAATCAGTGGCCACAAGTATAAATGAATGATTCTTAGACGATGGCGGATGAATCTTCCCGATAATGTCCATCCCCCAGCCACGGAATGGCCAAGGCTTAATAACCGTGTGTAACTCTTCCGCCGGTACCCTTTGAATTGGGCCATGCTTTTGGCAAGCCTCACAACCGCGAGCACATGTGATACAGTCCTCCATGATGGTTGGCCAGAAGTATCCATGACAGTGGATGCTCCACCTCATGCTAGGCCCTGGCCGATGAGAGCCGCATATCCCCTCATGGACTTCTCCCATCACCAACTTAGCGTCTTTGGGACCTATACACTTGAGTAGCAATCCGTCAACCGCTCTTCGGAATAATTCGCCATTGACCAGCGTGTACCTCAAAGTTTTAACCTTTAGCAAGTTATCTCCTCCAGATGACGGGTTCTCGAGGTACCGTATTATCTTGGTCTTCCAATCACCACTCTCTTGTTGGTCCTCAGGCTCACTTGTGATGGAGGCAACGTGTGGTGCCCCCTAGGGCGACAAGCCTGCCAGCCGGAAGCAAGTTGAGCGGCCTCGTTGGCCTCTTGATTTTGGCTTCTAGGCACATGTGTGATGGTGGCGTCCGAAAACTTGCCCAGTAGCTCTAGTGCTGTCTCATAACACTTAATCAATCTGGGACTCTTGCACTCATATTCTCCTGTTAATTGTTTCAGGATGACTTGGGAGTCTCCAAAAATTGTAATGGATTTCGCACCCTTCAGCAATGCAGTCTCGAGGCCAAATATCAAAGCTTCGTATTCCGCTTGATTGTTGGTGATGCCAGACTCTAACTCCCGAGCAAGCTTCCAATGCTCCCCAAGAGGACTAGTGATCGTAATACCGGATCCCGAGCCGCTGCTTGCACAAGACCCATCAAAGGTTAGTTCCCAAGGTTCGAATCCCATAAAGGACGCTTCTTTGGGATCTTCTGGCAAAACCAACGAAGGGTGTTGAGCTAAGAAGTCCGCTAAAGCTTGTCCCTTGACTGCCTTTTGGGGGACGTGTACAAGGGTAAAAGGGCTGATCTTCATCGCCCACTTAGCTTGTCTACCCTTTAATGTTGGCTTGTGCAAAAGTGTCTTCACCAAGTCAAAGGGAGCTACAACATGGACTGTTCTTGGCAGCATGTAGTGTTCCAACTTGTTGCAGGAGTATACTAGGGCGTAGCACAACTTTTCTAATGCAGTATATCTTACCTCTGGCCCTTGCAGAGTCTTGCTAAGGTAATATATAGCCCTCTCCTTGCCTCCTTCATCATCCTGTGCAAGCAGGCATCCAATAGACTCTTCGGCGGCTACAACGTATAGTTTCAAAGGTACTCCATGCCTTGGCGGCACTAATACTGGAGGATTGACCAACGCTCTTTTTATTTCTTCAAAGGATGCTTGATGCTCAGCCGTCCACAGGAACTTCTCGTTCTTTCTTCCTTTATGCAAGGTAGTGAACGCTTTCATCTTTCCCGCAGCATTGGCGATGAATCTCCTTAAGAAATTGATTTTACCCATCAATGATTGCAGCTCTTTGAGATTGGATGGTGCACGAGCTTCCAAAATGGCCTTAGCTTTATTCTGGTCTACTTCAATGCCCCTCTCATGCACGAGGAAGCCTAAGAAATTCCCCGCTGCCACTCCAAAGGCACACTTAGCAGGATTAATTTTCAATCCATGCTGCCTCATTCGGATGAAGGCACCTTCAAGGTGAGCCAAGTGTTGGCCAAACTCACATGACTTCACAACTATGTCATCAATATACACCTCAAGTGTATGGCCGATTAAATCATGAAAAATCATGTTCATGGCCCTTTGGTATGTTGCCCCAGTATTTTTTAATCCAAAAGGCATGACTACCCATTCAAAAATGCCGACTGGCCCTGGGCATCGAAAAGCTGTTTTGTGTACATCGTTTTCAGAAATAAAGATTTGGTTGTATCCAGAATAACCATCCATTAATGATAAAAACTTGTGGCCAGCGGCCGCATCAACAAGCATATCGGCCATAGACATTACATATTCATCCTTGGGCGTTGCCAAGTTTAAGTTTCTAAAGTCTATACAGACTCTTAATTGACCATTCTTCTTAACAACAGGTACAATATTTGCAAGCCATTCTACATAACGACAAGTTCTAATGTAACCTGCTCTAAGAAGCTTCTCAATCTCGGCCTTTATTTTCGGGATGGTGTCTGGATCGAACCGTCTTGGCGGCTGCTTGTGAGGTCTGAATTCTGGATGAGTTGGCAACTTGTGTTCCACTAGCTCCCTTGATAGCCCTGGCATGTCTGTGTATTGCCATGCAAAGCAATCCTTATACTTATGAATCAGCTCCACTAGTTGGTGCCGCTCCTCCTCAGGCAGTGATGCACTAATCTTGGTCAGTTTTGGCTCCGCATCTGTCCCGAGGTTGATGTCTACGAGTGGTTCCTTGGCTTCCGGACTAGGCAACGTCCGCTTCACAGGAGATGGCCACTCAGATGGCCGAACGTCAAATGGGTTTTTGGACTTGTCTTCGGCTCCCATCATCATCTCAGTAGTAGCAAGCCACTGCAACAAATCTTTGTAAATGTCATGGCTGCTCATCATGAGGAGCTCGATGCTTCATGTCGACTATCTGCAGAATGTAATTTGAAGCCGCTTGTTGTGAAGTCAATGGATTCTAGATCCATGTCCATACCAATTAAAGCTGATGCAGGCTGGATGTCCTCCAAATAGAAGATGGCCTCATCATTCTTGGCGTCATGTCCTGCAAAGGGTTGAGGATCCGCCTCCACCAATTCTACCTGATCACCATCCCAAATTAGCAACTGCTGGTGGAGGGTGGATGGCACACACTGCGCCATGTGAATCCAATCGCGCCCTAACAACGCTGAGTAACATGTCTTAGATTTCACCACAAAGAAGGCCACCTTGATGGTCTTGGATCCAATAGTGACATCTGCCGTTATGAATCCGGCAGGTTGAGTTGCTTCCCCTACGAAGCTGCACATTCTGACCCTTGTGGGGATCAGATCCTTTTCACTCTTCCCTATTTTCCTCAGAGTTGACATCGGCATCACATTGGCTGCCGCTCCATTGTCAACAAATACCCTACTCAAGGGACGTCCGTCAATGTGAGCTTTTACATACAAAGGCTTCAGTTGCCTTGTCTGGGCCACCTCGGGTTTAGCAAACTGTGCCAAAGCCAAATTCAAAGCATCGTGCTGGCCGCCAAATTCCTGTGTGGGAGGCACATCCCTGGTTGGATGGGACAGTTCGGCTATCATTTCGTCCATTTCTTCAGTGAGCCTGGCAAATGACGGCTCTTCTTCATCCCATATCTCGGACTCGGCATTACTTATATTTTCATCCGCCGCCAATCTAATGACTTGCATAGGCACGGAAGGGTCTGTTGATTCTTCTTCTTTTTTGTAACCTGCTTCCTCAAGATCCTTATCCAATTTTTTGCAAAATTCTTTATTGTCAATATCTTCCAGTTCCATGTCGTCCAATTCACCATCATACTCCCCATTAATGTTGAGGTCAGCACCATCCCATACACCATCCTCATCTTCATACCCCTCATCAATGTTCATGTCATCCAGCGCACCTTCTTCATTAGTCATGATGCCTAAAGCACCAATCCCAACTTTAGGTTTATCAAGGTTGGCCTCTACAGCCACTTCCACTTCCCTAGGCGTGGTGGCACCAAAACTTACTTGTGGCACCTCACTGGCCGGTTTCGTTTCGGATGGCGTCTCTGACTTCTTTTGAGATTCATCCAAAGACTTGCAGTAAGCTGTGAATCTTTCAAAACTGTGTGGCTCACTTCCAAGCTCACCGGCCTCATGGGCCGCCAAGTATGTCATGTACTTCATAAGTACACTAGCCATAGCCATGTTAGAGGGAGTCATCTCCATGGTGTCTAGCTTCTCCATAAACTTTTGTCCTGTAAATTTAACCTTACTCTCTTTATCATCAGACTCGGTAACAACAGCTTTACCTTTGTCTTTAGACACTGATGGTTGAATGTTAACTTGAGGAGAGTCAACCTTGGTTGTCTTAGGCCTAGGTGATGGTGGCTGAGCCTTTCGTTCTGCCCATTGCAGCCTCTCTCGCACTGGTCTCCTGGTAGTAGGGGATGTTGGCGGCTGCACCTCTCCTTTGCCGGCCTCCTGGTGGAGGGTGATGGCGGCTGCAGCCTCTCCCGGATTGGCCTCCTGGGGGATGGCGACTGCAGCCTCTCCCGGACTGGCCTCCTGGGTGATGGAGGCTGTGGTGACCTTCTTGAGGTCTCATGCAACTTTTCCTGATGGGGTGGTATAGGCGAGTTGGGTTCCCTTGCCACTGACCTCGACCTCGTACTTTGTACCTTCTCGTGAAGGGGTCTCCGCTGTTGGGATGTCTCTCCTCTGAAATAAGTTGGCTGTACTGGCTTCCGAGGTCTGGAAGATTCCAACTTGTGAATCTGTGCTTCCCACTGCCGCATTTCCTCGGCATACCATCTCTGAGCCCGCTTAAATTGACTTCTGGTCATGGGTGGCGGCTCCTTTTGAGCAGCTTTACTATGTGCCCGGTTCCTCATCCACCTATCAGTCTCCACTGGATGTTCTGGACGCCTCATCAAAGTTGGAACCACCTGCACACCATGTCTATAATCACGAGTAACAGGTTGGTGTCTCCCGTTTTCATGAATCTCTACAGCATGCTTAGGAATTTCCACCCTCAAAGGAGGATTTTGCTTCTTCTGGTGTTCTCGCTCCTCCGCTTCCATGAGTTTCTTGAAGTCCTCTTTCGACATGTTTTTGAATCTTGGTTGCTTTTTATATAACTCTTTTCTTTTTTCATAATCGGACTCATCATACAACAAGTCTACATCCTCCTCATCGATTTCAATGTGTTCTTTCCCTTTATCAGCCCGGCTATTGGAGCCGCCATCTTCTGGATTTGGGATGAGTCCAGAAGCACCAATTGGAAGTTGAGGGAACGGATCTAAATCCACCTTCATACCTGCAATTTTCAAACGTCCCTCTTTTATTTTATTCTGTATGGCAGTTCTAAAACTCCTGCATTTTGTAATGCTGTGAGTAAATGAGTTATGCCACTTACAAAATGCTCGGCCTCGAATTTCCTCGGCCGCTGGTAATTTTTGCCCTTCAGGCAACTTGATCACACCGTCTTTGAGTAGAGCATCGAACACTTGGTCCGCCTTGCCCATGTCAAAGAGGTCTTCTTCAGGCTTATACTTAGCCTCTCTTTGTTTTGGCGGCTTGAGAGCCGCACATGTATGCGGTTTGGCTGTGTGCACTAGTTCTGCAACAGCCACCTCCACAGCATCGTCCTCCTCATCACTGAGTCTCACCTCTTCGAAGTGGACTCGACGCGTAGGACGCCTCTCTTCCTGTTCTCCCAGGAATTTTTCCACGCGGGCCGCTCTCTCGGCCAGCTGGGCAAGGTCAGTTGCATCCTGCACAATTAAATGTTCTTTTAATCTCGGTAACATGTTAGCCACTGCTATATTGGCTATTTCTTTATCAGGTATTGCTATAGTACATCGGCCTTTAAGGCGCTGCAATCTATTAATAAAAGAACTTGCCGCCTCATCGGCAAATTGTTTGGCATTAGTGAGATCTGCAAGACTAACCTGTGACAGAGGAGTGTAGAATCTGTCATGAAACGCCCGCTCGAGATCAGCCCAGTTTTGAATAGAATTAGGCCGCAATGACGCAAACCAGACAAAGGCAGGTCCAGTCAGTGAGGAGCTAAACAACCTTAGTCTCAGCCAATCGTTGGCCCTGCTTCGCCACATTGAGCAGTAAACCTGCCCACGTGTTCTACGGTTGATTTGTCGTCGTCTCCCGAGAACATTGTGAACTCGGGCATTTTGAAGCCTCTAGGGTAAGGCTGCATAGTGTCTACCTAATCCGGGTATGGTTTCCTATAGGTGGGCCGTTCCATCGGCCTTAATTGAATGCCGAAATGTTGTTGCATCATATCTGCCAACAACTCGGGTGACACCACAGGCGCCTGTGTAGGAGGCATGGCAGCTTGTTGATACATGGCAGCCTGAGGCATGGCGGCCTGGACCATGTTGGCGGCCGGAGCCAAGTTGGCGGCCGGATGAGGCATGTTGGCGGCCGGATGACTCATGTTGGCGGCCGGGTATGGGTTGGCGGCCTGATGCATGACGCCCTGAGGCATGTTGGCGACCGAAGGCAAGTTGGCTGCCGGAGGCATGTTGGTGGCGGCCTGAGGCATATTGGCGGCCTGAGGCATGTTGGCGGCCTGATGTTGCATGTATCCTCCTCCAGCGCCTAAAGTAGGGATGGCGGCCGGTGGCATGGGCGCCGCCACTCTAAATGGATGTGTCGTCCCCTGGCGTGGTGCCATGCCAGGAATAGTTGGTACAGCGCTAGATGCCATTAAGGCCCTGTTCTCTATGCCTTAATTTTCTGGTCTGATCTGAATTTGTAAAATCTGGTCTGGTCTGATCTGAATTTGTCTGATCTGGTCTGATTGTTTCTCGTCTGGTCTGATTCCATCTGATCTGGTCTGATCTGAATTGATCTGATCTGGTCTGATATGGTCTGGTCTGGTCTGGTCTGGTCTGATCTTATTTTATTTATATTTTGATTCTAATTATTTTTTTTTCTATATGCTATTTTGATTCTAATCAAATTATGGTAATAATAATAATAATAATAATAATATATAATAATAAAAATTAATAATTATTCTTTAATATTTTTAATAATAATTACTAATTAGTTATTTATATTAATTATTATTAATAATAAAAAGTAATAATTACTATTTCATTTTTATTATATATAATAATAATAATTAATTAATAATTTTTATTATTATTATTTTAAGTTATTAGTACTAATTACTAATATAGTATTAATTATATATTAGTATTAATATATTAGTTTTAAATAATTACAATATAAATAATATTTGTATTCTATATGTTTTTGAATTTTTTTTCTAAAAAATATTATATGTAATTATGTAATTTTATTATAATGATCTGATCTGGTCTGATCTGGTCTGATCTGATTGTTTCTGGTCTAGTCTGGTCTGGTCTGATCTGATCTGATTTGATCTGGTCTGATCTGAATGTTTCTTATCTGAATTGATCTGATCTGATTTTGGAAAAAAATAAGTAATAAGGTCTGAAAATAAGTTCTAGAGAACGAGGCCTAAGTATCCTGATGAAGCATACATTATGGGAGGCGCTGCACAACAACCGTTCGGCATATTAGCTGCCGCAGGAACGAAAGTATGAGAAGAAGGAAATGGAGGCAGACTAGCCATACCTCCGAACTCAGAGATGGTTGCTGGCCAAAGGTTGTCCCCCAAGTCCTCTGTGGGCCGCCATACGGCCCTGGGATGCTTGGTGGCACATTCGTGCCATTCACTGAGATGGAGCCCTCTTGCGAAGTACGCAGGGATCCACAAATCTTGTCAGTTTGATCGGCCATAGCAGGCCGCAACACGTCCATAAGGTGCCTTGTAAGTAAAGGCATGAACTCGGCCATCGATTCAGTCATCGATAGCCGCATCTGTTCCGAAAGGGTTGGGACTTGCATTATCCCTTGCGGTGGTTGGGAAGTAGTAGCCGCATTATCGGCGTTCTCAGATGGTGTTCTTACTGGAGTTTCTTCATGGAGCGACATTTCTTCAAATTTTTGTGTTAAGTCTCTTACCACTCGTCCAGATCTAAGTAGCATACACTCTAAGCGGATATGGTTTTCCACTCGAGTCCCACTGGGCGTGCCAATTTGTTAACCAAGAATTTGTAGAGGAGCGAAATCTCTTTTCGATTGATGAACTTGGAACAAGTTACAAGGATTGAGTGAATTACAGAAAGGATTTTGCAGAAAAGGATTATACTAAAAAATAACAACTGGGAATGAAAGACTGTAAAGTGCAAAAAACTTAAATAATAAAAATGCAGATTTCTGGTGTAGAGTTGAGATGTCCTTTGGTGATGCCTCCACCCAGTATTTATAAGGAGGAGCATCATGTCTATCGGTTTGGGAATGGAGTTGTAACGCCCGTGCAGATTCTTTCTTCCGTAGATGGCGCCTCAATCTTCAAAGCGCTACCATGATCCACTCTGTTCTTTTGACGCCTGTCGTGAATGCTCGGGATTCCTTATGCCTTGATGACGGATCCTCCTTCATTTGCTTTCATGAGCCGCCAGCTTCTCACCACTCGGTATTATCGGATAAATCTTGCACTGGGCCGGACCTCTAAAAATGAATTGGGCTGCATTTACTGGGTCAAATAAAATTAACTCATTGGGCCTAGAATTTTGATATTAACAACACGATTCAGCTCCCTATAAGATTAGTAAATTTGCCCTTCGTGCCTAAAAGATATTTGATGCACTTTTATAGTAAAAATTTCATTTATGTTGTGTTAAAATTGTAGGTGGCTTATTTGTTTTGGATTCAAGCCTACACAATCAACGAAGCACACAAATTACATATTATCATTTTCTGTCCTCATATAATCTTTACTACTATTCTCTCAATATTACTACATATACTACATAAATGATCAACATGTGCTACGTCACTCTCACTCTCACATACCATATATTCCCACCAAAACAAAATAATTCTACTCACCAGAATTTCTGTTTGATCACACAAATTGCGAATTTTGGTTACTTAGTCTGTGATGATTGTTCTAATTAATTCAGGGAACATATAATTGTAGATGTAGATATAACAAAACATCTGTCTACAATAATAAATTTCTGCTAAGGTAATTTTTTTCCTTTTAATTTTGCAGAGCAAGAGCTGGGTAAAGCTTCCGAAATTTTATTTGCAATCAAAAGTGCAAAAGCTCATATTGTGAGTCTTCCTAGTTCCAATATCAATTACTTGTCATTTGAACTTCTGATTTAAAAAAAAAAAAAAAAAGAAAGAAAACAAAAAGTAACAGATTTAGGCTAGGTTTGTGGTTTTTAAGTTGAGCATCAGCTTTTAAACCATAACTCATCCCTCATGAATCTTCAATAATAACATATTACAATGTTCATATTACATTGTTCATACTTGTTAACATACATATCAAGTTTGTGACAGTCATTTGTACCTTTAGAACCATATGAATTCCAGCTGTGTAGCTAGACTAATATGCAATGGTTTTACAAATTGGGTTGGATCACTGGTTGGTTGGAGATAAATGTATCAGTCTCTGAAGTCATAAAATACTCTAAATGTGGTTTTAATCCGCGTAAAGCTACATCCTACAAGCCTTCAAAAGAGGCTTGTGATGTTCACATGGTATAGTAGTGATTGTTCGACAGTGGAAATCTCTGGACTTGATGTCGCTTGGGGTAAGGTAATATAACTTTTCTGAATATGGAAAACCTAGAAATCTGGTGTTTATTTTTAGCGTCATGAATCATGATTGATACTAGATGATGATTTGAAATTTGAGCACCGTGTGATTTAGCAACTTTTCTACAAGAAAAACACGGGAAGACGATGAAAAAGAAGACGGATTTTTTCGCCTTAAACTTCATCGTCTGCCAGATTTCGTCACCTTGTTCATCGCCTCGTGCTCAAGGCAAGGGACAAGGTGACGAAATCCTTTCATCGCCTTGGCCCCCAAACGATTAACCGAAGCAAGCTTATCCTTAAGCAAATCTTGAACAACCGACGGGGGCAATGGGGAACCCCCCATGCCTGCCATCATCGCATCCCGAAAGTACAGAACATCCGAGGCCTGAGCCACCGGAGAATGACCAGGTGATGGAGAAGAAGCGGGAGGAGGTTCCAGACCATTCATTAAAATATACTTCTATTAGCACAGAGATGGAAAGCATAGTTCCATGGAACGGAGTACGATTCGAAATGGGGAACGGGAATGGGAACGAAATGGAGAACGGAAACGGGAACACGGAACGCTAATCTAGGTGAATCGGGAACGATGTATACTATAATTTTTTTAATATTAAAATATATTTAATTAATAAAAAGTTCTAATTTGACAAGAAAAAAATATAAGAACATGGTGAATTTGGGGGGCTCACTATAATTCAACTATCTTAGACCAAGCCCAAAAATTATACTTACTGGATTACATTAAACCCAAAAATTTGGATTGAGTCCCTATCATAAAGCTATTAATAATAATTCAGTCTAAAAGCCCTAAAACCCATAAAAGCCCACAAAAACCCTAGCCCAAAATCCCATTCCTCATCTCTTTCCCTTTCTCTGCGCCTTCTTCCCCTTTCGCCTCTGTTCTTTGAATAAGCTAAAGGTATGCTGAATAATGGTGATGGACCGGCATGCTTTCCAAAAGCTTAATGATGGAAAGCACCATCAACTATGGTGGTATGAAAGACGTGCTCAAATCGAAAGAGATAAACACCCATCCTCATCGTCAATCGCAGGAATGTTAAGTTACAATCCGGTGCACGATCCCCAACGATTAACGTAGCGCATGAAACGACTCAAACGAGGACCAATATATATATATATATATATATATATATGTGTGTGTTCTTTAAAAATAAAATAATAAAGTTGACTCATTATCTACTGTTGTAACTATACACTAGGGAAAGTTGTTTTTTACCCAAGCCAAAGCATCTTTCCATTTTGTATACCGGCATATGGTAAGAGCATTAGTCTTACTTGTCACGACTGCTACTGTTGAAATATTGTTGAAATATTCCTACAGTGAAGTTTATTAAGAGGAATTTGCGTAACTGAATAGAAGATAATTTTCTTAATGACTGCTTATTATGTTATATTGAAAAAATATTTTTGTAACAATCGGAAATGAAAAGATTTTACAAAGCTTTCAAAGTATGACTGACTTGTAGGTTTCAATTTTCGCACCTAATATAAAAATAAAATCTATATAATGAACTTTATATATGATATTTTTGTTATTTTATATGTCGTGAAAAAGAAAATGTCATATTAGACCTCTCCCACTGCCTCAACATTTTGTATCCGCCACTGCTTCCATTGCTTGTACTCATTCTTTTATAGCTTCTTCAATCATCAAAGAACAAGTACTACCATTTTTCTTCTTTCTAACCACTCCTCCACATCGGAATCCTCATTCTCCTTGTAACTGTCCAACTCCTCCTTGTAACTTTCCTCAGAATCATGTTCATCAATATCCTTCTACAACTAAAAATTTGAATATTTCAAAATTTGTAAAACCAAAAATTTTATGTGTGTGTATCTAATATATACAAGTCCATTGCTGGTGGTTTTGGGCACCCTAATATTACTAGAGATAAATATTACTCCCTCTTTCCCATTAATTTTGTCCCATTAACTTTTGGACACAAGTCCAATGCATTTATTTAACAGTTCTCATTCTTTCTGACTTGCTCCTACGGAACCATATCTTAAAATGTATAGAAGTAAGAATGATATAAAATGCATATTCTAAAACTAATCGAAAAGACGAATCTAACAAGATCTCATTTGATTATAATTTCTTTTATTTAGTTGTTACAAAAAATTTAGATCAAACATATACCATAAATAGTGTAAAAAGTTCAAAGTTAGGGGCGGTACAGAGGGAGTAAAAAAAAAAAGTAGTATGGAGGGGCTATTTTTTTATTTTTATCAAGCCATTACAAAACACTAATTACCAAAGTCAGGTCAATGCAAGGGAGATGCATTGTAAATATAAGCTCATTTGACCAATTTTTAAAATGCACTCTCCGTGTAATGACTTATTAATATAGGCCACCTTAGAAAATGTTAGTTCGGGCAGAGATCAGTGAATTAGGAGTGACTTCCCATTCCTAAAGAAATTAGCTATGGTGTCTATTTGATTGCATTTTTGGGTGGTTTTCTACACTTCTTCTATTATTCTATTAGCATTTTTTAGGAATTAAATGAAAAATGTTATAGCATATTTATCATAAATTGATAATTCAAATTTTTAGTGAGATTTTTCGGGGAATTCAATAATATAATCAGATATGAACAAAAATAAACGAAATTAAAGTACATCTAATTTCCTCCTTAATCTTGTCTTCAAATGTAACATCTTTACTTCCTTTCTCTTGCAATTGGTCTTTAAGTATATCTCTAGACCACTTCAACTATGCGTTGCGCGCCATCCCCTGTTGCGGAAAGCAATTGCATCATTGGGATGTTGCCGATTTCCCACGAGGAATCTCTTCAAGCCAAGCCAGAATGTATCGAGATGATCAACTGTCGGAGCGCGGGGAAATGCATCCCAAAGTGATGCAATGAGTCGTGGCTATCTACCAGACGTCCTGAAACAGAAAGAAATGTCCGCTCGTCAACAATTGATTTGCTGACGAATTTTTTTATACTGTAAATGAAAATAGAAAATGTAAAGCTTGTTATTCAACAGTATAACATGCCTTACATGTTTGTGTCAACCAAAAGATATAATTTTGCAGTGGGTTACCCGGGATTCGAACCCGGAGCTAGTCGGGTGGAGTTGAATAAGCTGGGTTTTAATGTTTGTGTCAACCAAAACATGTAGTATATCACTGGGTTTTTTTTGTTTTTTTTTTTTTTTTGAGACGATGAGGAGCACACACAGGATTATATAACAACTCATTGGTGCACTAAACATTATAGCAGAGTGTGCCATCATGAGTTGCATCGTGCTCATTATTTGGCAAATGGTGTCGTTATTTATGGGAGGGTGGTAGTAGTACTAGTATAAAAACCTAGCTTTCATTATTTGGCAAGATAAGGGGATGTTTTGAATCAACGGATCTGATTGCAGATAGCAGATTCAAATAGCAGATTGTCTCATAATTCTCTTTCCGAATTTACTATCCGCTAATTTTTAAACATCCGCTAAATATATTATTACAAAATTGTGTTTATTATTACAGATTATGGTTAACAAAACAAATCGAATATTAATAGTCATAACAAAAATATTTAATGCTACTATTATTCTCCCACCAATTTCCGTCTCAATGTACTGAACTTATTACTATATACCAAAAAAAAAAAAGAAAGAAATATGTTAATGAAGAGTAAAATAAAAATCGGTGAGGCTCGAAATGGATGGATTGCAGAATTCATTTTAAAGGTACGAAATATTCAAGAAAATAATAACTAAAATATATATATATATATTAATATTATTAGAAAATTTGTAGGAATTTTGAGTGATAAATGAAAATGTCATATATTCACCACAGATAGATAAATAGACAACTCAAATTTTGAATGATTTTACGAAATTCAAGAATGTAATTTTAATAAACAAAACTGACGTTGGTCTTACCTCTACGATTATAACATCTTCATTTCCATCATCTAGCAATTGCTCTTTAAGTACATTTATAGATTCCTTGAACTCCGGTGTGCACCACCCTCGTACGGAAATCGATTGCAGCGTCGGGATGCAGCCAATTTCACTAGGGATCTCTTTAAGCTTAACGCATTGATTCACGATCAAGTGTCGGAGCACAGGGAAATGTTCCCAGGATGAAAGATTCCACTCAACAAGGTCCGGTATCAACTCAATTTTCAAGTATTTGAGTTTTTGAAATTCATCGTCTCTCGTCTCCCACTCCCCGCCAATTTCAACGCCATCTAATTTCAGAACCTCAAGCTTCGGCAGTGCCCCAATAATAGACATTTGCTCACTACTAGATATGTCCACAGCACCACCTTGTAGGCTTAGCTTCATGATACTACTTGGGAATATGATCTCAACTCTTGGCATTCCATAGTACACGCTAACTGTAAGGGATTCGAGCTGGATAAAGAAGGTGAGATCGAAAATAGGCTGTTTTATTTTACATACAAGTTTGCGGAGATGGGGGAAGGCTTTCAACTGCTGAACATGCTCTGGCTTTGATATCGTAACTTTGGAAATATGCTCAAGCTTATACGTACGCGAGGTATCACAATCAATCTCCAAATATATTAAATGGGCGCGAAGGTATCTCAACTTCATCATCGCATCCAGAAAGCTCGATGATATACGAACAACATTTCTTACAATAAGGAACTCGAGGCTGGAAAATCTTTCTATTGTTTCTGGAATCTTACGGTACTCCAAGTATCGCAAGTGAACTAGGTTTTGGACTCCATCCACAGGATGTATATCATCATTTGTAGTCCCAAATACTCGAAGTACTTTCATTTGGCCAACTTTTAAATGTAGATGGTGCATGCCGCTTAATTTTACATGTCGACTCCACTTACTCAGCACAAAAGACCGAATGTACTTTGAGTAGGGCTGAAACCATCCATTAGATAATGAAGTGTGGCATATCATACGTTGGACTTGGTGATCGCACAAGGAATTGCCACTGAAAATCGAAGAATATAACACTTGATTTGTTCTGTTGTGTGTCACTAAAACAAAATAACTAGCAATACATATATACATATAATTAACCAAAAATATCTAGTTTTAAATGAGAAATTAAAATGTACAAAGTTAAAGTGAAGGAACTCACCGAGGATCCGCTGCAGTCATAAATTTGTCGTCTGCAACAATTTTCAAGCACATGTCACGCAATAGATCATGCATTGTACAAACCTTGGCTTCCCCTTTATAATTTTTTTTGGCGACCATTATGAGGTTTTTACCAAATAGCTCATTCATATATTCTTTTGCTACATCGTCTGATCTCTTTTTGTTATCCACCGGAATAAATCCTTCAGCAATCCAAAGTCGCAGCACTTCCTTGACAATGATTTGTTCGTCTTCACGAAACCTTCTAAAATAAAGAAAGCAAGGCTTCAAGTGGTGAGGTAAATACACATAACTGAGTTCCAATGATTTTGCGACATCTCTGTCTTGATAAGAAGAGATGCGGGAATCAAAAGTTCTCCACACATTTTCCCATGCACTTAAATCATTCTCCATAGTCGAAAGAATTCCAGAAACAACTACTACTACAAGTGGTAAACCATTACACCCTGTTACAATTTTCCTTCCTGTTTCTTCAAGTTCGGGAGGGCATGATCCTCCATGGAAAACTTTCTTCTGTAATAGCTCCCAACATTGATCATTTGACAAAAGGGGAAGTGCATAAATACTGCTATCCAAGTGATCAGCTAATTCTTTGTTCCGACTTGTGAGTAATATTCGACTACTATTTCCATCATCGGGAAGGTATAGCTTAATCTCTTCCCATGCACGCAACTCCCATATGTCATCCACTACAATAAAATACCTTCGATCTTTTAAGGTTTGGTAGATACGTAAACCCACATTCTCTTCACTTTCTCCTGCGAGTGTGTCTTCTTTGACCTGATCATCCAAACCCGTTAAGATCTCAACTAGTATTTTTTTTATCTCATACGCCCGCGAAACAATACACCAAGAAACTCTGTCAAATCTGTGTCTCACTGTGGGATGATTGTACATCTTTTTGGCCAAAGTAGTTTTGCCAAGTCCTGGCATCCCAATGATGGAAATTACTTGCATCCCTTCTCCTCCCCCAACCAAATCATCAAGAAGTTTCCGTTGCTCATCTTCGAATCCAACCATAGTCTCATCCATCCCGGAATTTATTCCAGTTTGAAGTGATAGTACTCCTGCACCAAAGTCATCTCCTACTGTTGGTAACACCCAATCAACATCATCATTATCACCAACCATTTCCTGAAGTCTACTCTCAATGACCTCAACACTGTGGATAATGTGAGGGAGCCTAATGGCGAGGTACCAAGCCGGAGCATCTCCACACAAAAAATAGTTGATCAGATATTCAGCATCAAATGCCAGCATCACAATTTGCTTCAGCTCATCCGTCTCATCATCGCAATGCTTGTTCAACAAAGACCATGAATGTTTCAGGCCCCGATGAAGCTTTTCGACGCCAGTTTTCACCTCAAGAATCGAATTATCTTTCCGATTCATTAAATTCTTAAGATCATCTAGGAAAGAATTAACAATGAAGACCGAAGACATAGCAAACGAGAAGGTGCTGGGAGTATTAGTGTTAGCATATTCGGGTGAATTGAAGAATTGGATTACATTAAGATTTAAGCGGATGATGGGCTCTAATAGGATCTCGTCAATCTTATTGATCGGTGGAGGACGATGCGGAGAAAACAGAAATGAGTAAACTAATCTACCGCATTCATTAGCCAGAGTCTCAAAATCAGACAAGAGTGTCTGCACTTGCGAATGATTCTCAGTAGTGCTTTGAAATGGAGAATCAAGAAAAATGGTGTTAAGAGACCGTAATTCAGTGATGAACAGATGACCGGCGTCCGAAGCAAACAAGTGTGGTTTATCAATTAATAATTGAACAAGGAAACCAATAAAGCTTGCTAACTCGACATTCCGAGGGCGGTTAAGCTCGGGTACCTTGAATACTTCCTCGAGATCCTGCAAAAAACTCCACACATCCAGATCTGTCAGGTCCATGTCGGCGTAACTGATTTGGTTCCTTCTCTTTTTCTCCAGAAAATGGTGAATGCCCAGAATTGAGGTGTGATCACGAACCGCCTCCAGATCTGATTTAGAAAAAGGGAAGTCGCTGTTTTGGTGGACGGCGATTATTTGGTCAATATGACGGGACAGAGTTTCGGTATGGGAATATTCCATTTCACCGGGAAGAAGAAAGGGTTGAGTGAGTGGTGAAAGAAATCTGGGTTGAGAGTGGCGGCAATGGAGATTTTTTTTGGCGGGCAATGGAGATTGGAGATTGGTTTCGGGAAGAAATGGTTAAAAGTCTTTCTTTATTCTTGAATATACACAAAAGTCAAGAACGAGGTTTTTTTTTTTTTTTTTTTTTTTTTTGTTTTTTTTAGGATAAAATTTTATTCCAACAGAATAGACCCAAACAGGGCAAGTCAAGAACGAGTTAGTCAACCATATGTTTTCAATAAGGGCAACTTATTTAAAAATACCTCCCATTCATATTCTCTTACCTGTTTAGTACCTATAGGAATTTTTATTCCTTTTAGGTACCTGATGTCGCTTTCATGGAGGTGAGAGGTTATCAAATTGACAAATATGCCCCTGGTTAAGTTCAGTACGTTTGTTTTACAAGTTCGATACATCTTTTCCTGATTTCAGTATTTTTATGTTAAATTTCAATATCTTTCCTGGATATTTGGTTATATTAACAGTTTTAATTTTATTTATTTATTTATTTTATTATTTATTTATTTATTTATTTATTTATTTATTTATTTATTTATTTATTTTTTTTTTTTTTTAACCAATATAATTAACTTGCCACTGTTTTCTTTCCCGATCTAATCCCTTTTCATATGCCTGTAGGTTGTTGATTTCATCATTTATCCAGAAACTTAAATCTAATTCTTCTATTATGAGATTTTTTCTGTTTAAGAGTTGCAAACATTTTATTTTTGCTTCGATTTGGATTTTTACAATTTCTTTTTTAATGCGATATCTTTCAATCGCAGTTTTCTCCCATTTACTGTAGTCTCTTATTGTTTTATAAGTCATCTTTAATGTTGATTTCTAATATGATTAATGAATTCTGTTTTAGAAGTGTTTAACTTCTCTATTTTTGTTTTGAGGTCTGTTGATTGATAACTTATAACTTCTTCATATATATGAACAGAATTTAGAATAGTTTTTATTTCTTCATCACGGTTTAACACATATATGAGTTCATGTGCTTCTTCTTCTTCGTCTTCTTTAGATTCTGTTAACCTTATAATTGTTTCTTTAAGGTCTTTTATTTCTTTTTCTATTTTCCACATGATTTCTCCAAGTTTTCCACATTCAGGACAAATATCAAAAGGAATTTGTACTTCCATTAGTTATTTTTTGCTAAACGTTCTTCTTGTAATTTTTTCCACATTTTTTCTTCATATTCACATGCTATAAAATAGTTTTCACATCTTTTTATATGGTTATCCTGTAATTTTTCAAAAACATTATAGATTTTAGTATGCTTTTGATAACTGTTTTCTAGAATTTCTATTTCATTTTTTAGAAATTCAGTCTCCTTAGTCACTTTCCATTTTATAATATTTTCAAACAATCTTTGTTTTCTGCAAATCATGTCTATTTGATTTCGCTTATTCATCAGTCTAATAAGCCAAATTTCACATTCTTGGCATAGAAAGTGTGTTTTCGGGTAAGGTACAATAACAAACCTTGTTTCTGTGTTTTCAAAAGTTTCTGGTTTAAACAAATCTGTTTTAGAGTTTTCAGCAGTTTTAGTCATATTCTCCATTTGTTTTGATAAAAGATATTAGTTATTTCAGATAAAAGTTTTAAAAACACTGGTTTTTGTGCGCGAAAAACTTATATGTCGTGATGTCTTACTAGGTACTTGCCATCTCCTATTATTCTCTTGGTCGTGTTAAATCTCTGATTATGTGTTATGGGTCCGATTGTCCTTTGTTATGGAAATATTATCATAAACATTAAGTCCGCAATCCTCTTATTACCGTCACTGATGAGATATTTTTCTGGGCCTGTTTCGGGTTTCAAATTCAAATTAGCACTATCCAGACCTAGATCTGAAATGTAAGCAGGGGGTCTAAGGGGCAAATCAAAAGGGACAACAGTAACAAAACACCATTATGTTTAACAAACATCCCTGAATTGTGGTTCCCCTAACGAGTCTTTCTTACAGCTTTTATGGCATAAAGCCTTTTAAATTTTTATCTTACTCCCCTAATGGCATATCTCATCAATTAAGTTTTAAAAGGTCACATATTCATGTTTATAACATTATTATCCATTCATAGAACAATCATACCATAACATAAATCATAAACTAACCCATACCTTGAGAGAGGAGAGGCTTTCCCGTTCAGACGGGCCCCTGTATTTCAGAAAGTAAAGAAAAGAGGAAGCAATCCACACCGGGTCTTTCTTTACAAACTGAAATTTTATTACTGAAAGGGTTGGGAATACAAGAGAATTAGAGAGAGAAAGAGCTTTCGAGAGTAGCAAGAGTGCAGTCTCAAAAACCTTAGAGAGCTAGAGAGCTAAGAAGTGAGTGTGTGTTACAAGTGAAGACCATCCCTCTATTTATAGATGGGAATGTCATCTAAGTAATCCACAACAACCAATAAAAACGTGCCAAGTGGCAAAGTTATCCGATAAGGTTCGGATGAAAGATCAAACAACTAGTACAATAATGCAACAATATAATAATGAGGGGCCTAGTGCCCATTAACGTGGTTTTTCCAAGAGTCACATGGCTCTTGTCTGCCTTTTGGTTTTATCCGCCTCGGATTCCTTCTTTCACATAGTTAGTGGTGCTTTTGGCTCCACTAGCATTTTGTTTTCTTCTTGACTTTTTTCTTTTCAGGATTCCTTCCTTCACATGCTGGTATTTATTGTGAATTCCAGCTCATTTCTGCGTGGCTCCCTTAGTACTCTTCATCATTGTGGGGTCCGCCACTTTCTTTTTTCTGATTTTTTATGATTTTATTGGCCTGGAATTTTGCTTCATTTTTCTTTAATGCTACCAGTGCACTAAACCTTCCATTTTTTCTGGTTGCCATTGCTTCAGCAAAAGTAGGCTTTTAATTCCATTTCAAGCTTATGAAGAATTTCTTCTTCACTGAGGTTCTCAAATTTTCCAGTCTGTACTGGACTCATAGTTTTTGGCAAACTACCAGCCATAACCGGAATTAATGTGCTTTTACCATCTACCGGACTAGATGGGCTTAGTTCAACATTTTGGTCCTCAAAGACCTCAGGGTTAGAACTTCCCTGGTTTGGTTCAAAATTATCTGAACTTATGCTTTTTAGCAAAGCATCAGCTATCAACGGACTTGATTCGTCTTTACCGTCTGCCGTTTGAGACGGACTAGATTCAAACTTTTGATCCTTAAAGATCTCAGGAGTTGAATTTTCCTGGTTTTGCTGCATCCAGGCTTTTGCCAATTCTACTGCAGTCATAGAACTGGTGGGTTTGGGTTCTGGACCATAAACTGGTTTTTCTTCTGGCTTTGGTGTTTTTAGTGTGAGGGACACAATTTTTGAGGTCAATTTTTCATTTTGGTTTTGAAGGATTTCAAGTTTCTTGGTGAGGGTTTCAATCTGGGCCTCTGCTTCAAGGGTTTTCATTTTTTGGTTTTCAAAATTCTGTAACCATTCGGCCTTTTGGGCTTCATATTTACAGACTTCCTTGGCCATTTTTTCACAATGGTCACAAAACACAATGTGGGTTTTAGAAGAATGTCCAATTGAATATTGGACTGGGCCTGTAGGATTTTGGGTTTTTGGCCTCAAACCATCAACAATGTTTTTCAAACTTGGGCTTACAAAGAAATCTGGGCCCATTGTGGTTTTTGCAAATTGAATTGCAGACATTATGTCATAAAATCCTTTATGAAGAGGTTTTTCATTATCTTCATTAAGAGGTAAAATATCATTTTTATCATAAATTCCTTTTTTATAACCTTCATAGATTACATAATATAAAAATGGTTTTATGTTATTGAATTTCTGGAAATACATGCTTAAAGCAGAGAGACAAGTAACAATATACCTGCTGTTGTTTTTGTCAAATGATGCTCTCCAGATGTTATCACAAAGGCAGATCTGTTCCTCTGTGTAGTTCAACCCTGTGATAGGCCTGTACTTCATGTTATCAAATAAGATTAATTCTACATTATTGCCTGTTTCTGCTCTTTTGCCAAAGCAGATTTTCACTCCTTTTTCTGGGAGTTTATCTTTTTTCTTCCCTTCTGGGATGCTGGTTTTAGAAGGGATTGTGTAATATCCCTCTGGGGTTTTCACCATCCCTGTGGTTTTTACTCCATTTTCATTGCTGATTTTCAAAGAGTTTTTCTGGGAGTTTTCTGCCATTCCTGTAACAATATTATTCAATTCTCAATATTCCAATCCTCCCTGTAAAATTGATCCCATTTTAGTTTAAATTTTTCCTCATCATTTTCATCATAATTATCAATTGATTCGTTTTTAAATTCAGTGTCATATAATGGTTTTTCCCTTTCTTTAATCAGAATTCTAGATAGTATATCAGCAATTTTGTTATCTTCTCCTTTAATATGTTCAAATTTTATTTTGTAGCCTTTCTGACTAATAACATCTGTAAAATTCAACCACCTTCTCCTAGACATTGATCTTTTTTCTTGGAGTTGGCTATGAAATTTTACTATGGCTTCACAATCAGTTCTTACTGTGAATCCTGGTTTTCCTGTTAAAAACAGTTCAAATTTATCAAGTGCGTACTTTATTGCTAATAGTTCTGCATCAATCGAGGAAAGGTTACCCTTTTCTCTGTATTTTCCTGATGCATATTGGCAAATTTCTTCTTTACTTTTAGGTGAGTAGACATCCTTTTTTCGCAAAAGGATAGCTCCCCATCCTTCATGTGATCCATCAGTTTGCACAATAAGATAATCACTATCTTCTGGCAATACCAATTCTGGAAGTGTTTTTAATGCTTCTTTTATTTTTTGTACATTTTTTATATCTTCTTGGTTAAAATACCTTTGACCATTTTTTCCCAGTTTATTATATAATGATCCTGTTAATGAGGATAAGTTTTTAATGTATGGTCTAGCATAATTAACCAATCCCAAAAATTGTTGTAATAGTTTTGTATCTTCCATTTTATCAGGGAATTCAATAGCCTTTTTAGCAATATGATCTTGGAGTTTTATTTTTCCTTTTCCAATTTCTGCCCCAAGGAATGCTATTTTAGTTTTATTAATTTCCATCTTTTTCTTTGAGATGATTATTCCATGTTTTTCAAATAGCCTAAACACTGTATCAAGATGACTCATATGTTCAGTACTATTTTTTGAAAATACTAGAATATCATCAATGTATACCAAAACAAATTTTTGGTATGGTTTGAAAATTTTATCCATTTTTTGTTGAAATATAGCTGGTGCATTTTTTAGTCCGAATGGCATTACTAGCCATTCAAATAAACCTTCTGGACATGTGAATGCAGTCCATTCGACTGACTCAGGATGCATTTTTACCTGCCAAAATCCTGACTTACAGTCAAATTTGCTATACACTTTTGAGTCTTGAATTCTATTTATTAAGACTGTTTTATCTGGTATATTGTAAGCAAAATCCTTTGTATTATCATTAAGTCTTTTATAATTAATGACCATTCTTGATTTTCCTCTTACAATTTCAGAATGTTTTCTTACAATAAAAGCTGCAGACCTATGTCTGGAGTTTGATTCTCTAATTACTTTTAAAGTTTTTAATTCATCAATATGCATTTTGAAATCTGCTATATCCAGATTTGTAGGATTTATTTCTGCAGTTGAGATTCTTAATTCTGGATTTATTATTTCAAGCTTACATATTGTTCCATCTTTTTCCCAATATTTCTGGATGTTATCTCCAATAATTTGGGATTTTTCTAACCTCTCAATCCATTTTGTTATGGTTTCTTCAGGCTTAAATCTAGTTATACTTATTAATTCTTTCAGTTTTGGAGTTTCAGGAATGTATTTTTCTTCAAACTCTGTAATTTGTATGTTTTCTTTACAAGTTTGTTTACATGCTCCTTTTATTTTGCATTTACAATTTTCAATATCTTTGTCTTTTAAAAGTTTTTTATTTTTTGTTTTTGTATTGGTAGGGGCTCCACCACGCTTCTCTCGCAACTCTGATGTTGTTAAAAGCTTGGTTCCCGCATTACTAATACTAGGTGCAAACATTGCCAAAGTTGCTTTTTCAACAATTTGGATATAATCTTTTGTAATAAATAATCCTCCATTATTTTGTAAGAAGAATTGTAATCCTAAGATTACATCTGCATTTATTACTAAGTCTTTTATATATGAATTATCAGGAACTCCATAGGGTTCTGATATTCCACAATTGGTTTCAAAGAATATTTGTCCACCTGAAATAGGTTGTTTTGTTGTATATGATATTCTTCCATCCATTAATTCTGATTTAATGGGTTTTGCTAAGTTTTTCTGTAGATGTTCTGGGATAAGTTTCTCATTTATTATTATTCTTGTACATCCTGTATCGATTATTGCATTAGTACGGAATACCAATTCCCTTAATTTAAAGATTATTGGTACCCTTAGTGTAGTTAATGATGAAGGATCGTGGCACACAGGTATGTACTCAGGGTTTTGTGCTAACATGTACTCCGTACTAGGATTTTGTTTATCATTAGATTCTTCTTCAGGAACTTCTTTTCCTTTATTTTCCGTATTTTTAGGACTTAACATATTATATTCTTCTAAGATTTCTTCTATGTTTTCAATTCTGGTTTTTAATTCCTTAGGATTCATTATATCTTGTAAATCAAAAAGTTTTCTTTCTATTATATCTATTCTTTTTGTGATGAATGTATAATTATCATCAATTTTTGTTATTGGTATTTCTTCGGGGAATTGAATTTTATAATATTTTATCAAGCATATTTGGCATATTTCTACATGACATATTGTACATTTAGCTCTAAGTTTTCTTGATGGGTAATAAGAGCATTTTATACAAGGTGTAGAATCAGTGCCTACCCTGAAAAGCCAATTATGGTTTTCGCATTCATTAATTTCTCTCATCATATACTCAGTTTCATATGGCATCATATACTCTTTATATGTGATACCATTATATGAGTTTTCATTTGCAAGTATATTAATCAATTCATAGGGATCATCATCCCCTTGTTCTTCTATAACATTTTCTTCCACTGTTACTATGTTATATATTGTTTCAGTCTCAGAAACATCTGAGTCTACATCCAATATATCTTGTTGTATACATTCTGTAAGAATTGCTTCTCTTGAATGTTGGTTTTTTCTTTTAGGACATGCTGTTGCCAAATGGCTTTCATCACCACATGTGAAACAAGCAAGTTTCTTTGTATAATTTCTACTAGGATTATATTTTCTGACGTGATGTTTTTGTTTCAAGAAAGGTTTTCTGCTATTTGATTGTTTTATAAAATACTTCTTTCTTGTTATGAATTTGGGTTTTTTCCTTAATGGTTCCGGCCTACCATATCGTTGAGGAGTATATATCCTTTTACAGAATGAATAATCAGTTTTCTTAAGTTGTTTTTGTGCAATTATATTTGTACACTTATCTTTTAGTATTTTTACCACATGAACGGCCCTCATACTAATAGTATATTGTTGAGGATTCTTTTCAACCATTTTATTCCATGTATCTTGGATTTCTTGACCAATTGGTCTTGGTATTTTCATAAATAATTTTTCACCTAACTCTTGGTTAAAAGCACCTCCTGCTAGGCCTGTATAGTAGACATATTCATTTAAGAAGTCTACTGTTCCATATAAGTCATCTAGATGCATTTGGTCTAGATGGATTAAGGCATCCATTTGTGTTGTTATATGTCCTGAATTACCATCTTCACCCGTTATTAGACTTGATATTTTATTTACAAAGTTATAAGGATTTGGTCCTCTTTCTATTAAGTCTTGATAATCCATTGGATAGTCTCTTTTAAATACTTCCCACATTGACTGTGCGAATTCTCCTAAATAGGTTTCAAGATATCCATACATTGATTCAGCTGTATCATTATAATCATTTTTGTTTTTAATGTAATCAGCCACAACTATGTTTTTCCATTTTGCAATTACTGAGCCCCATTCTTGAGGGCTCACATTTGTTACTTCTAATATTGCTGGGTTATGATAATATCCTCTTTCTAAAGGTTGCCTAATTCCTCTAGGTTTTGTTATCATCCCAGGTTGTATTTTTCCATAAGGATATTCTGGATGAACATGTGTGATTGAGTGTCTAGAATTGTTTCCAGTATAATTAGTTCCAGGTCTCCACTCAGTACCTCTTTGGTATGGGGCAAAGGGAGTTCCAGGGACTCTTGTTATACTGTCTCCTGTATTTTTCATGACAACATCCTTGTTCATGAATTCCTTAGCTGTTTTATTTGTTTTCTCAGAATGTAAGGAGATATGGTCTCCCATATATTGTTCCATTAATATATTATCAGAACTTTGTCCTACTTCTGGTGAGTTTTCCTTTAAGAACAAATGAGCTTCTATATCTGCTTGTTGTTCTTCTTTTATTTGTATTTTTTGTAATCTTTTCTGTACTTCTTTCTCAATAATATCTTCCAAATTATTCTTCCATTCTTTATTTTTTCTTTTCATTTTATCCTTTAATTCTTGTTTTTGTTCATTTAGTTTTGATATTTCTCTTATCATTTCTTCATAATTTTCTATCCAATTCTCAAAATATCCACTATGTTTTGGACATTCTATTAAATGGATCATATGTTTTAACTTATCAGAATATCTTCTATCAAGATCAATTTTACAATCTTGACAATTATGAGGTAATATTCCTTTGTTTTTGAATTTTTTAGTTAGTGCAGAATGCACATGTTGTGAGAAAACTCTTTCATACCTGTCATGGTATTCTCTTTTATTTAGAATTTTTCCTTTCTTAAAGTTTTCAAATTTTCTTGTTTTTAAACAAATATGTTGTATGTCTTTAGCAATCCTTTCCACCTCATCCTCACTAGGGTGGAAGATTTGTTTTCCTTCATATTTTACATAGTTATCCGTTACTGGTTTTTCTACAATAAATCTTTTCATTTGTCTATTCATCTTCCTGACCTTCTTCTTCTGTAAAATCTATTGGCCGTTTTGCAGTTTCATAATCATTAAATCTTACTGACGTTTCTCCTCTGGAGTTAATGAAGTAATTTACATTTTTTGGAGTTAAATTTTTAACATTTGGTTTTTCAAAGAATTTTGATAGATCCCAATTTTTTCCAGCATTTTCTTCCGATGATATTTCAGTTGGTCCTATCATTTTTACTCCTTCACTTCCTATGATACTTACCACAGTTTCAATTTTTGTTTTATGCCTGGTTTGGCCATTGTTTGTGATTCTTCCTAAGAAGCCTACACATACCATTAGGTTGTGACCAGTTTCCATTTCTTCATATCCTACAGTTTGAATTCCTATTTGGATATGCTTCATAAAATCTGTTATTTGTATCATATAATCTGGTGCCAAATAACATACTCCCACATTAGGGTTCATATCAATTTCCATTAATCCTATGATAGCTTGGGTTGGATTAGTCCACCTTGTATCTAGGACAGTCATTAGGACTTTAGTTCCTAAGTTTTTTCTAGTTAAACCTTTTACTCCTATGGAGATTAATCCCATATGCATGTATTTTTGTCCTTGTCTTTGAAGCCTAATTGCTTCATTATTGCTTATTAATTTTATTAATTTTTTGTCATCTTTTAGACAGCTTATTGGTTCCGTATAATGATATTTGTAATAACCTGTGTTCCAATTAAGGAATCTTTGGTCATACAATAATCTTGGTTCCAATTGGATTAATGTTCTTTTCTTGAAGTTTTCAAATTCAATATCAGGGTCAATTATTTCTTCAATTATTGTTGGCCCTTCTTCAAGTTTGGTTTTTTCTCTGAACATTCTATCTATTAAGGTTTTTTCAAAGTTTGAGCTTTCAATTCTTTGAGAATTACTTCTTTCTACTAGACTGTTTTTGGATTCATTAGTAAGAGAAAATGATCTCCTACTCATTTTTGTAAATATTTTTCGTCTGGTTTTACAACCCAAAAATTTAGTTTTTCTTGTGGTTTAGTTTTTCTTTTAGCTTCTGCAGGTAATTTTGCAATTTGTTCAGCTAGTTGTTTTATTGTATTATCTTCAGGTATTCTAACAGCTTGTATTCTTTCAAGTTTTTCATCTATACTTTCAATGGCTATTCTTAATGCAGGGTCTTGATATTTTTTCATGTCTTCCATATGGACATGTATATCATCAATTTTTTTCTTTAGTATTTCAGTTGTTACAAGCTCTTTTATTTTCTTATCAATTAGACTAATATTTGTGTTATTTGTTCTATTATGATCTGTTATTTCTCCAATCTTCTTATGAAGATTATTAATATTTAGTTTTACTTCTACTAATTCTTTGTTTAATTCTTTAAATTTATTATTGGTTTCTTGTTTAAAGTTTTCTATTGTTTCTTTAACTTCTTTCAAGGCTGTTTCCATTATCCTTTAATAATTTTTATGATTTTGTTACACATTTCATTTACATTCTCAATATTGTTTTCAACAATGCTTTTAATTTCCTTTATTTCTTTATCAAGTTTTTCAACCTTGTCTTGTAGTTGTTTTAATTCTTCACTATGGTTAATGATTTTCCTTGGATTTGGGACATCATTAACTAGTTTAGAACTTTCATATTGAAGTGTTGTTATGGTTTTAGATAAGTTTTTCATTCCACTAGACGATTTATCATATTGGGTTGATAAGTACGTTTGGTTTTCTAATATAACTTTAAGATTTGTATTATTTTGTTTTTCTAATAATTCTAACTTATCCAGTTTTGCTTCAATTGATTGAAGACTTCTTTGTATATCCATGTTTTTATTTGTTGATATTTTATTCATGAGTTTTTAAGTGTTGTCTTAAAGCTTCCAACCTTACGATTAGTTTGCAATAATTTTTAAAAGTTCTATTTTTCTTGAGTTTTATTCTTTTGATTTTTATTCTATTTTGTTTACAGATCTTACAATCTTTAGTTTGGTTTTTGAATAGCTTTTTCTTTTCTATGTCAATTATTAAAAATTTTTCGTAATTAATGTTTTCATTTAATTTAGTCGTATTTTGATTATCTTTTAATCCGTCATTAGCCATAAGCCCTAAAATCGCAACTTATGCTCTGATACCAAATTTTTAGAGGGGGTGTGTTTTTGGGCACTTTTTAGAGAAGTGTTAAACTCATTTGAATATTTTTTAGGCATTTTTCCTTAAATTTGGTGCTTTAGGGGTAAAATGGGTATTTTTCAAAAATTTCTCTACCTAGGGGGTTTAAAGGGATAAAAATTGGTGTAGGTATTTTGGAGGGATAAAGTGTTGGTGTTGGGGGTTTTTAAATAATTTTCCCTTTCAATAATCCACTAGTATCGGTTGGGTTCCGTACAACAAACACATAAATTTTGTAGCTGCTTCATGACGAGTGATGCTTTAAAAATGAGGACATTAAAAATAGAATAAATCATAGACATCATTTAAGAATGTGTATACATTACTTTTTTTTTTTGTTATACATCATTTATTTGATTTGGGCATCATGTAATGAAACAAATCATATGCATCATTTATGGAATTGCATACATCATTTTTGTGTTATACATCATTTATTTGGCTTAGGACATCATGGTGCATATGCAACATTCTACACCCAAGCCATATCCCACTAGTATTTCATCAATCAATATGTATTTCTCTCTGCCGTTGTGTTTATTTCTTCCAATAAATTAACATTTTAGTACTTTAAATTTCAAAATTCATTTATTCTCCTTTCGTTTTAATTGAAAAAATTAGTCCCCCTATTTTTGATTTTTTCTCCAATTTAGAGCCCGTTTGGATTGGCTTCTAGGGAGGTGCTTTTGGTTTTTGCTTCTGCCAAAAGCACTTCTAGTAGAAATTAGGTGTTTGTTTTGGCTTTTAAGAAAAAGCAAAAGCACCTCGAAAAGCGAAAAGGTGCTTCTGGGAGAAGCAGCCCATAGGGTGCTTCTCCCAAAAGCAGAAGCCAAAAGCACCTCGTAAAATGTGCAATGACTTAAATACCCCCACTATTTAATATAAATTACACTATAAATATATCTTATTATCATATTAAGTAGCATGTCCTTTTTGGTAATTACCACACTCTAAAAGCACTTTTCATTTTTATTCATCCAAACATATTTTTTAGAAAAAGCCGCTTTTCAAACATTCCATCCAAACACAAAAGTTACATGCTTTTGCTTTTGACTTCTGCTTCTGCTTCTGCTTCTACTTTTGGCTTCTGCTTTTTTCAAAAGCCAATCCAAACGGGCCCTTAGAGCCTGTTTGGATTGGCTTTTTTCCAAGTGCTTTTGGCTTTTGCTTCTGCCAAAAGCACTTTTGAAGGAAAAAGAGTGTTTGTTTTGGCTTTTTAGAAAAAGCAAAAGCACATCGAAAAGCTGCAAAAGTGCTTCTGGGAGAAGCAGCCCAGGTGGTGCTTCTCCGAAAAGCAGAAGCCAAAAGCACCTAGTAATGTGTGCAGAGTCATAAATGCCCCTATTAATTTATTTAAATTACACTATAAATATATACTATCATATATAAATAGCATATCCTTTTTGGTAATTTACACATTTCAAAAGCACTTTTTACTTTTATACATCCAAACACACTATTGAAAAAAAGCTGCTTTTTAAACATTCCATCCAAACACAAAAGTTAGCTGCTTCTGCTTTTGGCTTTCACTTCTGCTTCTGCTTTTGGCTTCTGCTTTTTTTAAAAGCCAATCCAAACGGGCCCTTAGTCATTTGGACATAATAAATCTAATTAACATCTAATGAAGGAGGATTAATCCAATAATATGGTCTCACAATTTTTAATTAAATAAGTTAAGTAACTCACAATCTTTAATTTTATTTGAATAAAATGAGTTTTTGATACATGATAATAATTTTGTTTGAATAAATTTAGTTTTTAGTAAATGGTGTTTTTTTTAATAAAATGGGTTTGTTTTTATAATTGTTTTTTTTTTTAATAAAATGAGTTTTTGATAAATATATGGGTTGATTTAATCATCTTTCATTTGATGTTAATTACGTTTATTATGTCCAAAGGATTAAATTGGATAAAAAAAAGTCAAACTTAGGGATCATTTTTTTCAATTAAAACGAGGATGACTAATTTGATAAATTTTGAAACTTAATAGACTAAATTTTTAATTTTTCCCTATTTCTTCCCACAAGTTTTGGCCTAATTTCAACGACCAATATATATTTAACTTTGAGTTAAATTAGTATTGTAAAGTTTTATGTCCTACCGGTGCAATGGACCATGGAAATCAATAATTTGGTTTTAAGATAAAAAGTACTCTACACAAGTATTTTTTCTTTTTATCATATGCCGGGCATCCCAAGCCATATTGGATTTAATACTAATCACTCGAGTACTCTACCCAAGTATTTATTCACTCTCTCATGAATACATATTATTATTTATTTTTTAAATGTTAATATTTTAAATTTATAAAAGTAGAACTTAATAAATTATAATTCTAAACTATTTAACTAAACAAATGCAACAAGTTACCACTCGACTATATTTTTCTTATATAATTGTGATTTGGGAGATCTGGAGAATTGTTAGTGTTGGATTTGTTAAATTATTGAAGTGAGCAACGATGGGATATCGAATTAATTGGGAATATTTGATTACGAATTAACTATTGTCGAATTGAGTAATGTGGAATTTAATTGCTTCTATTCTCCGAACTTGTTGGATTGAATTTCTATAAATGCTCGTGGTGTTAATCTGAAAGATGTTAATGTTGTTGTTGGGTGTTGGTTATCTTATTGCTTAAATGGAAGTATAATTATGTTTGTTTTTTTTTTTTTTTTTTTGAGGGGAAATGTTTTATTAGAGTTTGTGGTTGGAGTATAATTATGGTTAGATTTGTAGTTTAAATTATTAACTTGGGTATTTGTTTGTGGTTGTAGTGGGAAGTATTTGAAATTGGTTTTATGGATATGTTTGAATTCAAGTTTATGTGGATTATGGGGATGTTTGGGAGTCAGCGGATCCGTTAGCATATAGCAGATTCGAAGAGAGAACTGTGAGACAATATGCTATTCCAATATGCTATATGCTGGTCAATATGTTGTCTTCCAAACAACCCCTATGTTAATCTTGGATAAGTTGAGTTTTGGTTATTGACCAATCGAAATTGTTGGATTCTTCTTGTTTATATGGTGATGGAGTTTAGCATTGTTATTTTGGAGTTGGTAAATATGAAATCATGGGTGTTAGTTAATTTAATTAACTAATATTTATTGGATGTTGACATGCTTATGTGAACTAATTTGGATTTGAAGGTTGGGTAGTATTAATTTAATTGTATTTAGATTTTGAATTGAAGTTGTTTTAATTCCTTGATATGTGATTTTATAATATACTATGGATTTCTGGTTTTATTTTAATTTTTGTAATTATAAAGGCCTAATAAAATGATGGGTTTAGTGTTGGTAATGATTATTGTTGGTTGTGTAAGATTGGGATATTTGTAATGCATTTATTTGGATTCTTCGAGTAATCATGGTGATTTGAATTTAATTGATGTTGGAACTTTCTATTTAAATGGGTTAGCGTGAATTATTTTGGACGTATGGTTTGATTTTTATTTTTGGCCTTGTTGAATTATTTAGATATATCTAATTCCATGTTGGTAAGTGTAGGTGCAAAAAATGCGTAGACAGAAACTGCAAAATAATTTTATTAATTTCACAAGAAATGTCTACAATTACAGAGAATTTGAATGAATTTAAAGAAATTTATGAAGATCAAACGATATGAGTGTTCGACTTCTGATACTCCTTTGATTCCTCCAACCTTGAAGACGTCGAGATGCTTTTTGTGCTTCTTCTTTGGCTTCTTGGAATTTCTGCAGCGTTTTGTTGCTGTAGATCTCAAGTGTTTGAGTCTTGAGAGTGTGTGTCTGGAAGTGAAGTAGTCGTGGTAGTCCCCACTATGTGACAGGGTGCCTCTATTTATAGAGGGAAAACCCTAGGGTTTGTGGATGATGGACCAATCGATGGGCTGGTCCAACCCACTCTATCGGGTCAGTGAGCATGTGGGCCTTTCATCTGGGCTTGTTCACATCGACTGATTTCCATGGACTGGCCTGCTTTAAGTGTCCATTGGATCATAGGCCTGTGGGTCTTTTATTTGGACTTGTCCACATTGGCCCAATATAATTAAATCCATTTGGCTTGATGGATCCAAATGACCCAATAAATATTAATAATTATTTCAAGCATTTAATTTATTTAAAATGCCTAAAAATAATTAAATTAACATTTAAATTTGCACGTGTCGCATTTTTAGTGGCGAATAAATTTCACGTGTTTACAGATGCCCCCTCGAGACTTGTTTAGGGCGAAATAAGTATTTGAGACGTGAACGAGTCTCGAAATATTTATTTCATGTTTACCTGTTTTGTTAGCTTTGGGATTTTTTTCTTCTGCGGCCCTTTTCTTTGGATCATGCGATTTTGCTGCATTTTACTTCTTCTGTCCCGAGTCCATGAAGATATTGTTTTCCGAGTACTCATTTTCTTTTCTTCCCTTCATTTGCGGCCCAAAAAGAATTGTCCCTCTTTCTTTTTGCTATTGCACGCCACTCTCTTGAAATCTTATTGAAATTGATTTTAAACTTTGTCAGTTCCAAACCATAAATTTGACTTTGCAACATATATTCGCTAATGAATCTTCACCAATATTTTTCAAATCCCTTGTAATTGGCTTGATTTTTTTTGTCGTTTGCTCGAGTTCCTTCCCATGCTCAAATTCTCCCTTTTGACGTCACACTACATGCCTGTATCATTTGCAATTGATATTTTTTTTTTCTCTTTTAACAATCAAATATTATCCTCAAACATGAGCACAAACAGAGATCCGATTTTGAACAATAATTCCATATCCTTTCATGACTTGATTAAATCTCTCTGTTTACATCCAATTGGAGAATGGTTCGTAGATATCCAATTTGTGCTGATTAATAAAGGATCAAATATTTTACCAAAGATTTCCCATATCTAACCAGGTTTCACCCCCAAGATACTGTGAGATGCAACTAATCGTTATTTGGGGTCGGATATTAGTGTATATTCTTTGACCCACATAATTGTCATTAAATCTTGATGACATCCGATTTGCAACTGGCGGCGGATGCTCCGGACTCTTGAGATTCATATCCGATTTGGACGATCTCTAAACATTTGTGAAGATTTAACTCAAATTTCTTATTTCTTATAAATTGATCGCCATGGGACGTCTCTCCTTTTCCAAATTTGACACCGAAGACAAGAAAGCAGAACGCAGGCAAAACTCTTCATAGGTTAGTGCTCCCGCAACTCATAACCTACCAGAAGTTTTCAATTTCTAAATTGCTTTTGTTACCCAATTCACTTTTCCAGGTGTATATTCAAGAAGTGAACACATACCCCGCAACTTGGTGATAGACTAGCCTTTCTATAAGCCAACAAGGAAGCACACATCAGGTAATACTATAAAACTGCTAATTCATTACTTTCCTTTCCATTCGCAGTAAGCAGCACTTTTTTTCTTTCCGTTTCTTGCTTTTCTTTTTTTTTTTTTTTCGTTTTCATTTGTTTCCTGTGTTGTTTTTTTTCCCTTGTTTGTTTCTTTGCACTCCTTTTTGTTTGCAGCTTCCTTTTTTTTTGTGCTTCTATTTTTTTTGTATGTGTTTCTTGTCAACCTCATAACAGTGAAGCAAATCATAATCAAACCCCAATCGGTCCATTCATCAACAAGCAACACCCAATTCTGCTCCAATTAATTCCAATGAGAGTCGGGTACCTGGTTGTCGTCATGGTAGACGGGATGTTTGGTCACACGGCGCTGCCGTTGGCCTCTACCCTAACCTACCCGCCATCAAGAAGCCTTTGACAACGGCGGTGTTTGGCGACGGCGCTGCCGTTCGCCTCATCCGTTGTTTGTTCATAAGGCCGGCCACTCGTCCGAAGCCGCTGCCTATTCCAATCGCTGCTGGAGTCGGAGAAGGCCACCCGGGACGCCTGAATTGCTGCCGGAGGAGCGCCGTCGTCTTTCGTCGCCGCCCATCGCGCCGAGTAGGGAAGACCGGAGAGCCGCTGGATCGCCGCCGCATTCTCGCCGTCCCGCCGCTCCAAGCCCGCTGCCGTTCGCATCGCCGGAGGAAGAGGAAGGGTCCGACGTCGCGAGGAGGGGGCCGCTGGATGGGGACCGCCGCCGCCGCTGCTGTTTTCGAGGGGAGCCGCCGCCGTGCTGCTGGAGTTCGAGCCGCCGGAGGGACTGTTGCGCTGCTGGACGCCCGCTGCCGTCCTCGCGCTTGAAACGCTGTGCTCGCCGCCGCCTGCCGATGCGCCCGCTGGAGAGGAGAGTCGCGACTGCCGACGCTCGCGCCGCCGCTCGCGCCGCCGCTGTCTCGCCGTCGCTGTCGCGTGCCCGGCCGGAGAGAGAGAGAGAGAGTGGAAGAGGGAGAGCGCCGCCATCGGAGCCCGCTGCCGCCGCCTGCTTGCTCCTTCGCCGTCGTCGGAGGAGAGGGAAGGCTGCGTGGTTTTTTTCTTGTCCCCAGATTTGAAGGATGAGGGACGAGAGTTGTGTTTTTTTTTTTCTCTTCAATTGGGGGCTGCGTTTTTTTCCAACAATGGGGAAGAAGAAGACACACTTTTTTTCTTATTCCACTTTAGCCCCAACACTTAAAAACCCTAGAATTTGAGTCCCCTATTTTTAGGAAACTGAAATTGAACCCCTAGGCTTTCTAAATCTTAGGATTTAACCCTTAGTGTTTATATACTTCAAGATTAAACCCCTATATTTTGGGAAGACCAAATTTTAACCCCAACATATTTGGTATTTGAGGATAGGTCCCAAAATATTTAATCTTAAGTCCACAATTTAGTAATGAACTTAAAATTATTTTCAAACAATATTTACCATGTATTTTTTTGTTTACAGGTAAATATCCCCTTCTTTTTTTTGTAGTGCCCAAAATTTGATTTCATAGAAATTTAACTCTAAGTCCAAAAATTTAAAATGAACTTAAAATTAATTTTTCCAAATTTGACATATATTTTTTTCATTGCCTTCATCTTGCAATATTTTTTTCATGTCATTCAAAAAAACATCGCATTTATCTTGCAAATGTTTTTTTTTCTTTCTTTTTTTCTTTTCTTTTTCCTTTTCGTGGAAATAACCCCATTTTCTTGGAAGATAACCAATTTTCCTGATTTTTTGTTTTGCAGTGGTGTCATGGCTAAACAGTTTATCCGGAATGACGGGGATCATCTTATAGTTGGTCGTGATAAGGATGCCCAGACTCGTATCCTTATCGACACTCCAGTGATACCACCTCGTTCAAGGGTTAATGTTGAACACCCGGAGCATTGGACTCGCAGGTCTGTATGGAAAGTTGTGCGAGCGGATGGATCAGAAGGCGAGGAGACTGCCCTCTCACTTCGATCTATTCTTCACAGATTGGGTAGCCGTGAGCTCGAGCCATTTCACCCGAACGTGGTCCCGGATCTTAGCGCTGATGCCAATTTCCCAGACTCTATGTTCGGCATGTTTTGTTTCTGCCCAGGCTATTGGGAGTGGACTGAGCATGTGCTTTGGCACCACAAGCAGCCTTTGAGGCGTGCACATATCTATGACGGTGTACAGGCTTCACTCTTTACGTATTACTGCAGCAAAGGAGTACTTCGCGCATTTCTTGAACGGTGGCGTCCGAGCACGAACACCTTATGTACTCCTATTGGTGAGCTTTCACCTTCGTTGTGGGATCTCCATGAGCTGGTTAGGCTTCCCCTACAGGGTGAGTTTTATGACGAAGCTGTACCGAGTGACAAGACTTTGAGCTATGGGAATGACCAAACCCCAGTTAGCTGCAAGTACGGTCCAATTATCATTTCGGTCTCTCTTCTTTATTTTTATTTTGTTTCCGTCTTCCTTCCTCTTTTTTTTTTGACTAATTTTCCTTTGCTTGCAGATATCTGTTTTTGGCATACCACTCGATCTGCAAGAAGGATAAGGCGGTCTCCATTGCGGCGTGGGTGGAGTTTTGGTTCGGGAAAGGCAGGAAATATTCTAGCCCGACACTTCAGCCTCAAAAGAAGAGGGCGAGGGCACCTAAGGAGCCGTCCATCCCAAGTGGGACTATAAGCAGAACGCAACTGCAAGAGCCTGTTAGTGGCAATATGGATTTTCTAGGCGTAGACGTTGCTTACCGTGATGAGCTTTATCTAGCAGCATTCATTTCTGCTTGGATTTGTGGATTTGCGCTTCCCCATGGCCGTGTAGGCATGGTTCGACCATCTGTCTTTCGAGTTGCCAGTCGCATGGCGCGTGGCACACAGTTTTCCTTGGCTATTCCCGTGTTGGCGAGCATATACCGAGGTTTGAGGATGATATGCACGTCCACTGACTTGAAGCAGTGCAATGCGGTTTTTCCTCTTCACTTTGTTTATCCGTGGCTCGCGGGACACTTTCCGACCCATGATTGGATGGAGGTTGCGGGGAACCCGCCCATGGTGGGGTTTTCGGGTGTAGATGCCTTTAGACGTATCAGTTATACTGCCGCCCAGAGATTGTTTACCAACATCTCATCTTCTTCTTTACTGTGCTTTCGGTTCACCACTGCGACGGCTCCTTTTACCTTTCATGATAATGAGTTCCTTATCAATTCCTCTAGAAGGGATCTTCTCATTTGTGTACGTTCGGCATACTTGACATTTAGATGCGGTTCTTCTTGCATTGTTGAGGCATACAGTCCACATCGTTTTAGCCGGAGATTCGGGTTTTGTCAGCACATCCCGGGGCCATTGAAGGAAGAGATCCTTTCTGGAGATCCGAGTGAGTTATACCGGTTATGGTTGGTGAGCACCCAATTTCTCACGAAGGCGTCTCTTACATATCCTGGTGTATCGGGTTCCATTCTTTCGACAAGCCGTGATTATGCCAGGTGGTGGTCCCGCTGTCATGATCCGCCTAGCAACAATTCGAACTCCGCCGTCCGTGTTAGCAATGATGAATCACTATCGCCCAACTTTGCCCTAAACGTAGTGCGTTCGCCGGCACAACCTCTGTTGAAAAACAAAGAAGTAATTTCCGCTTTATCTTTTTCTGATGAAGGGAGGGATGAGGTTTTTAACTTAGACCATCTTAGTATCCCTTCATGCATTTTTGAGGAAGAAGCACCTTTAGCAGGACTTTTAAATGAAAGTTTTGATGTCCTTGTTCTATTCCTTGATTTTGTCTCTTTTTGGTTTCTTCGCTTGTATTTATGCTTTCCTTGTTTCCTTTCAGGTTGTGGGCTTGGGCAGTACATCGGCGCCCGATGATGGTGATGATGATGCAGGAAGCAGTGCCAGTGTTCCTATACCCTTGACACGTGCCCCGCGCGTTCCCCGAGCAGATGTAGTGCCATCACCCGCCCTTCCTTTAGCGATGGCCGATCCTGTTGCCCGCTCAGCATCTCCGGCAGTGCGTCCCTTGGAGAAGGCTACTCCTGCAGCAACTATTATTACCCCTGATGAAATGAAGAGGCGAGCAAACTGGAAGGTAATGGACTATTTTTGGGAGATAGTGAGAGACATAATTAAGGAGGCGCCTTTGGAGAAGCTTGCGAGGGGTCGAGCTGCAGCGGATGAGTTTCTTGGCTCCATGAGGAATTGCAAGCAGGACACATCTCGGCTGGAGTTATCATTGCACCGTTTCTTCGATGGGGCCGCGATGCTTCAGGATTTGCGTACGAGGGTGGAGTCGCAAGAGTCGTTGCAACTAGCCGAAGCGGAGCTGGCCAAGAGAGATAGTGAGTTGCAAGCCAAGACGGAAGAAGTTAAAGTGTTGGGTGCCAAATTAGAAGAGTTGAAGAAACAAATGGCCGAAATGGAGTCATCTCTTCAGCGAGCTACAGGAGAGGAGCAAGTTCTTAGCGAGGCTCGCGCATCTCAAGAGGCGGTTGTTTTGAAGATCAAGAATTCCCCAGGCCCATCCGCCGAAGATTCCGCCAACTTGAAGATGATGGAAACGGCTTTCGAGAGGTCCCGAAAGGAGTTGCTACATCTACAACCTTACTAGCTTCTTCATTCCTTTGTTCTTTATTCTTTGTTTTTCGCATTCTTCATTGCTTAGTTCCCATGGAATTTGTATCTTGATCCCCTGGTGAAATAAAGCTCTCATTTCTTCATTATTTACATCATGAATGCACTTGCAAGCCCCGATGCAAAACTTTACACCATCCTTCAAATTTGAATACTAAAACACTTTAATTAAAATTAAGTGCTTTAGTGCATGTAGCCATAACTTCTCCAAACCAAGTGATGGATTAATTTAGTAAATCCATTCAACATTTTTTTTTAAGCAATGTGTTGAATTTAACTCATATGCTCAAATTTATTCTATCAAGTAATGGATTAAATTTAATCAACCCATTTTTTGCTTGCAAGTAATGGATCAAATTTAATCAACCCATTTACTTACATTTTTTTCCTTGTAATGGATTAACTTAACCCAACTACATTTTTTCCCATCAAGTAATGAACCAACATAATTAATCCAATTACTTGATTGATTTTTTTTTTTGTTTATGACTGAACTTAGAAAAACGATTTCCAAGTTGCCTACGTACCCTGTGAAGGGATCAAGCCATTACGTAGTTCAAAACAAATTGAATTTGTTTATTTTGAGCCGTACACAGTTTATACTCTTGCGGGCCAGGAGTATTACATTTTTTTGCATGTTTTTTTTTTTTGTGACGTGCAGTTTAGGCTCGTGCGTCAAGGAGCATTTTCCTTGTCCATTCTTCAAGCGTAGAACTTCTTCAAGAACCGGCCATTTATCGGTCCGATGCTCACTCCATCGTTATCAATCATCATGTAGGCTCCGTTTGTGAAGACTTCCGTGATGACGTATGGTCCATCCCATTTGGAGGTGAACTTGTTCCCACTGCGGTAGTTGATGACAATGGGTCTCCGGATGGCGAGGACGAGATCTCCAACTTGGAACGAGCGTGCCTTGACTTTCTTGTTGTAGAACTTCGAGAGGCGGGCTTGGTAGCATTCCAACCTTTGTTGTGCTTCGAGCCTTCTTTCATCAAGGGCTTCCAATTCTTCCAAACGCAGTCGGGCGTTGTCTTCTTCAGTGAGTCCTTCTTGGATGGCGACTCTTAACGACGGGATTTGTGTTTCCAGCGGCAACACGGCTTCCACTCCATAGACCAACGAGTATGGCGTTGCCTTGGTGGGTGTGCGGCAAGTTGTTCGATATGCCCATAAAGCTTCGTTGATTCTCTCATGCCAGTCTCGTTTTGACTTGGAGACTACTTTCTTCAATAAACCGCATAAGGTTTTGTTGAAGGCCTCCGCTAGTCCATTTGCCGGCGGGTAATATGCAGAACTCTTTCGCTGAGTAAATCCAAACTTCTCACACAACTTGGTGATGGTGCTGTTGACAAATGATCGTCCGTTGTCTGTCATGATGTAACGCGGGGCGCCATAACGGTAGATGATATTGATTCGGATGAAGCTTGCAACATGCTCCCCTTTGACTTCTCTAAAGGGTGCAGCTTCAGCCCACTTGGAGAAATAATCCGTAGCAGCAAGGATATAGCCATGCCCCCCGGAAGACTTTGGCAGCGGTCCAACGATGTCCATGCCCCATGCGTCAAACGGCCATGATGCCACAGTTGGATGCAACGGCTCAGGAGGTTGGTGGATGAAGTTGGCGTGAAATTGGCAGGCTTGGCATTTTCGAGCGAACTCCATGCAGTCTCTAACCATCGTCGGCCAATAGTATCCCATTCTCTTGATGCGGAAATGTAGCTTCGGCCCCGATTGATGTGCACCGCAAATCCCAGCATGTACTTCTTCCAATGCTTGAACAGCTTCAGTGGAGCCCAAACAACGGAGTAGAACCCCTTCGAACGACCTTCTATACAAGGTGCCATTAAAGTAGAAGAATCGGGCAGCACGTCTTCGGATATCAACCTTTTTCCTCGGATCCTCGGGTAACTTCTGATGTTGCAAGTAGTCTACCAAAGGTTGCCTCCAATCTTCTTCTTCGTCGATTTCCAATACTTCAACGGCCGTATTCTCGTCGAACTCCTCATCGTCTTCAAAAACTGGAGGCATCACCCATCCCTTAGTCAGCGTAATGGTCATCTTGTCTTCGGGCGAGGTAAGTGTTGACGCCAGCTTTGCGAGGGAGTCAGCTTGCCGATTTTGGCTTCTTGGGACATGTTCAATCGACATAACATGGAGATATGCTATCAACCTACGTGCGTACTTGTAATATGACACTAGGTCCGGTTTCTTGACTTCATATTCGCCAAGTAGCTGGTTGACTATCAACTTGGAGTCGCCGTAGACTTGAAGATATAGTTGCTTGGCGTCGACTGCCATTTCGAGTCCCAAGATCAGTGCTTGATATTCGGCAACGTTATTGGAGCAATTGTTAGTGAGGGTAATTGAATGAGGTAAGATCTCACCCGTTGGAGTGACGAAGACGATTCCTACTCCAGCTCCTTCCTTGTGGGCAGCTCCATCGAAGTACATTTTCCATGGTTGTCTAGCTTCAGTTAGCATCACATCTTCGTCCGGAAGGTCGTCGGAGAGATCCCATTCAGCAGGTATCGGATGATCAGCTAAGAAGTCGGCCAGGGCTTGTCCTTTGATAGCCTTTTGTGGTACGTAAATGATCTCGAACTGTTGAAACAACAAGTACCATCGTGAAAGTCTTTCAGAGAGAGCAGATTGAGACAACACATGTTTGACAGGATTTGCTTTGGATACGAGATGTACCGTGTGAGCTTGGAAGTAATGCTTCAACTTGCGGATGGCGAAGACCAATGCTAGACAAAGCTTTTCGATTGGACGAAACTTGAGCTCGTTCGGTGTCATCATCCGAATTAGATAGTAGAGCGCGTTTTCCTTGCCCCCATCATTTTCTTGAGCCAGCAGGGCGCCAACAGAGTTTTCTTGGGCAGCTACGTATAGGATCAACGGTCGTCCGATCACTGGAGCAGCTAACACTGGCGGCTTCATCAGATAAGCTTTGATGTTGTCAAACGCTTTCTTGCAGGACTCATCCCAGTCGAATGGGATACCTTTCTTCATGAGCTTGCTGAACGGTTGGCATCTTCCAGCAAGATTGGAAATGAATCTCCGGATATATGCGAGCTTACCTTGAAGGCTCTTCAACTCATGGATATCCCGTGGTTCCGGCATCCTCAAGATTGCGTCAATTTTGGCTTGCTCGATGTCAATGCCGTGATTCCGTACAACAAAGCTGAGGAACTTTCCAGAGGACACGCCAAACGCGCACTTCAACAGATTCATCTTCAGTTGATGCTTGCGAAGGCGTTCGAACACGGTCCTCAAGTCTTGCAGGTGATTGACTCGTTCCTTTGTCTTTACCACGAGATCGTCGACGTAGCATTCAACCAAGTTGTGCAGCATGTCATCGAAGATCTTTTGCATGGCACGTTGATATGTTGCCCCCGCATTCTTCAGGCCGAAGGGCATAACTTTATAACAATATATGCCTTTTGGAGTCCGGAACGCGGTCATCTCTTCGTCTTCGGGCGCCATCTTTATTTGGTTGTAGCCGGAAGACCCATCCATAAACGACAATGCTTCATGTCCCGTGGTGGCATCAATCATCAACTCGGTGATCGGCAACGGGAACTCGTCTTTTGGGCAAGCCTCGTTGAGATCGCGGAAGTCCACGCAGACTCGGATTTGTCCATTCTTCTTCCTTACCGGGACGATGCTTGAGATCCAGGTGGGATATTGCACTTCACGAATGAAGCCAACGTCAATCAGCTTGTTGACTTCAGCTTCAATTTGTGGGAGAAGCTCAGGGCGGAACCGACGTTGTGCTTGCTTTACGGGTCGTGCGTCTTTCTTCACTGTAAGGCGGTGAACGGCTATCTTGGGGTCCAGACCGGGAATTTCTTTGTAGGACCATGCGAAGACATCTTTGAACTCTTGGAGTAGTGCCACGTACTTCTCCGCTTCATCTACGGTCAGTTGGGCACTGATAAATGTTGGGCGAGGATCTTTTTCATCGCCTAAGTTCACCTCGCGCAGCTCATCCACCGTGATCTTGATATCTTCCTCAAGTTGCATCGGCGCTGCGTTGGCGTCTTCTTCACTTGGCTCACCGCAGTCAATGGTGATATGATGAATGTCAACTTTGTCAGCTTGATCATCTTCGTCATGCTTTGTGAAGATGATGGTCCGTTTCTTGAGCTTTAGCCATTCGTCGGATGAAACAGTCCACTCAACTTGATGCTTCATGCGGGAAGGTACAGTGCTTCTCACATCGTTGCCGTAGTTAGGGTCGTCCAATATCCCTTGCTTTACTGGAGACCGCTCTTTGCTTGCCGATGCTTTGTTTTGCCATTGGCGTTTTGCAGAACCTAGCCTTTTGAAGACAGATTTTGCAGAGTCTTCTGTGGCAACAGCCCCGAGCCTATCGAAAACAGTTGGCTTCACTTGTTTGTTTGCTCCAAGCCGGCGAAAGACGGATTCTTTGTGCTCGATTGTCTCCGTTGAGCCAAGTCTATCATGGACACTTCGTTTTTGCTCTCCTTTTGACGGACTACTGATGCGATCAAATGCTGACTTTCGTGCAGGTTGGTCCTTTGGAGCATGATCCTCTTGATTTGCTTCTTCGGTAACGTAATTGGCCGTAGCTCGTTTTATGACGATACGAACCGGTGCCTTCACTGTTTGTTCCGCTTTGACGAATATGGGCGCTTTCGATGCTTGGGGCGCCGTGTCAAATTCCGCAACATACCCAAGTCCACTCCGGTCACCTTTTCTTCGATTGTTGTCCGAGAGCTTTCCCAATGGCGATGGCTCGTTTGGGTTGAATCCAGACTTGGTGAGCAGCTTGAATGCCTTTGGACCGAATTCCTTATCGTTCTTTAGTCGGCGTGCCTCACTACCTTTGAGTTGAATTTTCACCGTTTTCTGTGACATGCCAGGATCAATGGGCGTTAGTGGGAGTGTAAGCCCCTCGAATGCCTCTTCCAAGATCGATTTTCCCTTATCATCACGGACTGGTTGATCATCTTTACGTTCTTGCTTCCCGCACGAAGGTGCCTTAGCTTTGGACGAATCAAGGTAGTATTTAGCATCCCCGTAGTAAGACTCGGCCACCGCGAATGGTTTGTCATCGGCGATAACCCTTTTGACGACGCCGTTGTGCACGTACTTGAAGCACTGGTGCCATGTTGAGGGAACAACGCCGTTTTCATGGATCCATGTCCGGCCAAGAAGCATGTTGTATGATGTTCTTGCGTCAATGACGTGGAAGTATGTGTTTGCAACCATCTCATCAATTTGCAAACGGACTCGGATTGCACCAAGGGATTTTTGCCCCCCTTGGTTGAAGCCTTGGATCAACATTTTGCTATTGGATAGTTCTTCCTCAGAGATGCCCAATTCCTTCAGGGTGTGAAGTGGCATGATGTTGACGGCGGAACCACCGTCTATCAGGACGCGGTTTACTCGCTTGTTGTCCACGTATCCAACGACGAACAATGGTCGGTTATGAGCCTTCGAATTTTCCAGCTCCATCGGCATGTCGTCGTCATTGAACGTGATGGACAGCATGCATTCGTTGAGACGCGAATGATCCACAACTTGTTTGGTGTGATCTTGCTTCGACGTGCCCCCAACTTCGAAGACGGTGTTGCAGGTGGTGGAATTGTGAGGAACTTTGATCTCGATCGATCCAACTTGGATGGAAACGGTGTTGGCCGTCTCTGCTTCGTCTGCCAAGGTGATTTTGCCTTGTTTGACGAGATCCATGACTTTGTCCTTGAAAACGAAGCAATCTTGGATCGTGTGGCTCACCAAACGGTGGTACTTGCAGTATAGCGGGTCGTTGGTCATCCCTGCTTGCTCGGGGCGTTTCATCCTTGGTAGCTCGATGAGGTTTTCTTTCATCAAGTCATCGAAGATGCCCGGTAGATCGGAATCGAGGAATGGGTACGTCTTAGCCCGTCTATCTTCCAATGACGACTTTTGACGTTGAGCTTGTGGTGACTTTGGCTTGTCGTTTGTCACCGGCTCCTTCCCACGTACTTTTACGAAAGCGGCGCTTGTTGCCATTGCATCCTTTGTGGGTGGCTTCGACTGTGGCTTGCCTCCCTTCTTCCATTCGACTCGGTTGTTTGTGCGAGTTTGTTGAACGGGCGGACCATGGGCTCCACTTGACGCCAAACTTAGCTCCATGTCGTGAGCACGAGTTGCAAGCTCCTCGAATGTCCGGGGACGAATGCCTTGCAGGATGTATCGTAGGCCCCATTGCATGCCTTGGATGCACATCTCAATCGCCGACGTCTCAGACAAGCGATCCTTGCAGTTGAGGCTCAGGCTTCTCCAGCGGTTGATGTAGTCGATCACCGGCTCGCCCTTCGATTGTTGCGTGTTCGTCAATTCTATCATGCTGACGGTACGCCGTGTGCTGTAAAAACGGTTTAGAAACTCTTGCTCAAGTTGATCCCAACTGTCGATGCTGCCGTGTTCCAAGTCGGTATACCATTCGAACGCATTTCCCTTTAGTGAACGAATGAACTGTTTGACGAGGTGATCTCCAAACGTACCCGCTTCGTTGCATGTCTCTACGAAATGGGCGATATGTTGCTTGGGATTCCCTTTGCCGTCGAACTGTTGGAACTTGGGCGGTTGATAGCCTGCCGGCATCCTCAGTGAGTCGATGCGGGCACTGTATGGCTTGAGATACGTCAAGGAGGATTTTGATCCTGCCGAGACCTCTTCTTTCAGCGTTCCCGTGATGAACTCTTTCAGTTGATCAGCCGAGATGAAGCCGTCAGGAGTGACTTGTACGTCAGCGGTTGCTTTTCCTTTTGCCGAAGCGCCTTGCCGAGAAGTCTCTCCATCGTCGCGGATCTCTACGGGCTTGTTCACCGCTTGGCCGCCGTTAGAGCCATCCAGTCTGTTCATCATTTGCTCCATACGTGCATCTTGCAACTCGGATCTCTTCACAAGCATTTCCACGATCTTTGTCAGGTTGGACATTTGCTCTTCAAGAGTGCTGGCTTGGGTTGTCATTGCAGCAGCATGACGCAGGGCGGACCTTTCTTCTTGATCTCCCCGCGGGCTTGACAACGGCGTGGGAGATCCCGATCTATGGTCGTTTCCTTCTTCCAGCAGCGGTATATCCACATCAACTTCTATTCCCCGCGCAGCATCGGCGGCCTCCATTGCTTTCTTCATGTTCCTTGTGGTGACATTGGGCATAGCGGCACCGGATGTTGAAGAGTTGCTCTTGGAGGTGTTCTTTGAAGCCATTGGATTTCGTTGACGACGTCTGGAGGAGATGAAAGGCAGAAGTGTCCCACTGGGCGTGCCAAAATCTGTAGGTGCAAAAAATACGTAGACAGAAACTGCAAAATAATTTTATTAATTTCACAAGAAATGTCTACAATTACAGAGAATTTGAATGAATTTAAAGAAATTTATGAAGATCAAACATTATGAGTGTTCGACTTCTGATACTCCTTTGATTCCTCCAACCTTGAAGACGTCGAGATGCTTTTTGTGCTTCTTCTTTGGCTTCTTGGAATTTCTGCAGCGTTTTGTTGCTGTAGATCTCAAGTGTTTGAGTCTTGAGAGTGTGTGTCTGGAAGTGAAGTAGTCGTGGTAGTCCCCACTATGTGACAGGGTGCCTCTATTTATAGAGGGAAAACCCTAGGGTTTGTGGATGATGGACCAATCGATGGGCTGGTCCAACCCACTCTATCGGGTCAGTGAGCATGTGGGCCTTTCATCTGGGCTTGTTCACATCGACTGATTTCCATGGACTGGCCTGCTTTAAGTGTCCATTGGATCATAGGCCTGTGGGTCTTTCATTTGGACTTGTCCACATTGGCCCAATATAATTAAATCCATTTGGCTTGATGGATCCAAATGGCCCAATAAATATTAATAATTATTTCAAGCATTTAATTTATTTAAAATGCCTAAAAATAATTAAATTAACATTTAAATTTGCACGTGTCGCATTTTTAGTGGCGAATTAACTATTGTCGAATTGAGTAATGTGGAATTTAATTGCTTCTATTCTCCGAACTTGTTGGATTGAATTTCTATAAATGCTCGTGGTGTTAATCTGAAAGATGTTAATGTTGTTGTTGGGTGTTGGTTATCTTATTGCTTAAATGGAAGTATAATTATGTTTGTTTTTTTTTTTTTTTTTTGAGGGGAAATGTTTTATTAGAGTTTGTGGTTGGAGTATAATTATGGTTAGATTTGTAGTTTAAATTATTAACTTGGGTATTTGTTTGTGGTTGTAGTGGGAAGTATTTGAAATTGGTTTTATGGATATGTTTGAATTCAAGTTTATGTGGATTATGTTAATCTTGGATAAGTTGAGTTTTGGTTATTGACCAATCGAAATTGTTGGATTCTTCTTGTTTATATGGTGATGGAGTTTAGCATTGTTATTTTGGAGTTGGTAAATATGAAATCATGGGTGTTAGTTAATTTAATTAACTAATATTTATTGGATGTTGACATGCTTATGTGAACTAATTTGGATTTGAAGGTTGGGTAGTATTAATTTAATTGTATTTAGATTTTGAATTGAAGTTGTTTTAATTCCTTGATATGTGATTTTATAATATACTATGGATTTCTGGTTTTATTTTAATTTTTGTAATTATAAAGGCCTAATAAAATGATGGGTTTAGTGTTGGTAATGATTATTGTTGGTTGTGTAAGATTGGGATATTTGTAATGCATTTATTTGGATTCTTCGAGTAATCATGGTGATTTGAATTTAATTGATGTTGGAACTTTCTATTTAAATGGGTTAGCGTGAATTATTTTGGACGTATGGTTTGATTTTTATTTTTGGCCTTGTTGAATTATTTAGATATATCTAATTCCATGTTGGTAAGCATAGAATGAGAAGTTTTTGATGGTTGGTTTGTGGGATTTTAGAAAGAGATTGATGGTGGATGTTGGTGTTGAAGAAAGGAAAAGATGATGGTGTTGGTATTGTGAAATTAATTTCATTTTATTCTTATGATGTTATTCTTGTATAGGGAGCAAGGGGGAAATGTGGAAGGAAAAAAGGAGAAAAACTATGATAGGTTTTTAAATAAAACATACTGAGTATATATATGTGTGTGTATGTATACATATATTCAATAAAATATATCGGATGACGGATGGTTTGGAAGGTGTATTCGGTGATGGATCGGGTGGTGGGTTGAATGAGCTTAAAACTATCTCTGACCAATCCGTAGATAATCCACTCGTCATCCTATAAAAATGCACATTTTCTCAGATTTTCATCCATTTTCGTCGAGTCGGTGGTTCAAATTTTAAGAAGGTGCAGGTAAAATTGCCACCCCTACCTCAATGTACTTTGATAGTTTCCGAGTATTCTGGTGAACATGTTGGTCTTGCAACTTCTCTGTAACTCATTGGTCATCTACACAAAACTTCAATGACAATAACACTACCCTACGCGTACATCTCTGGAGTAGTTATTAAGATCTCGATCTTGATTTTAAGATCTAACGATTTTATGTTCCCACTTTTTGAAAGCGATCTAGATCTTTGTAAGATCTTAAATTTAGTAGGATCTCGATCTTGATCCTGATCTTGATTGTAAAATATCGATCTTAATAGTAGAATCTTACGATCCGATTCTATCAAAATTTGAAACATGCTCCCATAATCTCATTTTTTTTTCTTCATAAAACTGGTATTAAATTTTATTTGCGTCTGTTTATAGTGCTTTATTGCTTCATTTATCTAATAATATTATATGTTATAACTTCATTTGTTAAAATATATAATTATGTTTATCTACTGTTGCAATTTGTTAGAATCTTATAATCTAAATTCGATTTTAGGATCCAAATTCTGCAAAGACAAAAACGATCCCAATTAAGATCTTGATCTTTATAAGCTTGCTATAAATAAATACAAGAAAAGCCAAAGTGC